>JAVKPL010000291.1:0-14944 GCA_032173675.1 Gastrolobium villosum
GATTCTACAAATTCTAAAATACAATCACCGTTTTGCACATGATCCCGAATAAAATGATGCCTAATATCAATATGTTTGGTTCTTGAGTGCATGATGGGATTTTTAGTGATGTTGATGGCACTAGTGTTGTCACACCTAATGGGGATGTGATCAAGATCAACCCCAAAGTCCTTTAGTTGTTGTTTCATCCATATGATTTGTGCACAACAACTGCCGGCCGCGACATATTCCGCTTCGGCCGTGGACAATGCTACACTGTTTTGTTTCTTGCTATGCCAAGAAACTAATGAGCAACCAAGAAAGTGGCAAGTACCACTAGTGCTTTTCCTATCCAATTTGCAACCCGCAAAATCAGAATCGGAATAACCTATCAGTTCACATGATGCACCTTTAGGGTACCACAATCCCATGTGTGAAGTGCCTACAAGATATCTCATAATACGTTTTACGGCACTTAAGTGTGATTCCTTTGGATTAGCTTGAAATCTAGCACACATGCACACACAAAACATAATATCGGGCCTACTTGCGGTTAAATATAGAAGTGAGCCGATCATACCTCGATATTTAGTGATTTCTATGGATTTACCTCCTTCATCCTTGTCTAAGGAACAAGATGTACCCATGGGAGTGTCGATGGCCTTGGAGTTGTCCATTCCAAATTTCTTTAATAACTCCTTACAATATTTAGCTTGATTGATGAATATTCCATCCTTGTGTTGCTTTATTTGGAGACCGAGAAAGAAGTTGAGTTCTCCCATCATAGACATTTCAAACTCGCTTTGCATGAGATTAGCAAACTTTTCACAAAGATAAACGTTAGTGGCACCAAAGATAATATCATCAACATAAATTTGTGCAAAATAGATGATTATCTTTCCTTTTTATGAAAAGAGTTGTGTCCACTTTTCCTCTTGAAAAACCTTTTTCTAATAGGAATTTGCTTAATCTTTCATACCATGCTCTTGGAGCTTGCTTTAAACCATATAAGGCCTTTTTAAGTTTAAAGACATGGTTAGGTAAATTATGATCCTCAAAACCGGGAGGTTGATCAACATACACTTCTTCTTGAATATATCCATTTAAAAAAGCACTTTTGACATCCATTTGAAAGAGTTTAAAATCCATTATACATGCAAATGCAAGTAACAATCTAATTGCTTCTAATCTAGCAACGGGAGCATAAGTTTCATCATAATCAATTCCTTCCTCTTGATTATATCCTTTAGCAACAAGTCTTAGCTTTGTTTCTAGTTATTATGCCATTTTCATCAAGCTTGTTCCTAAAGACCCATTTGGTTCCAATTATTGGATGATCATTTGGTTTTGGCACAAGTTCCCAAACTTGATTCCTTTCAAATTGATTTAGTTCTTCTTGCATTGCCAAGAACCAATGTTCATCAATAATTGCTTCATTTATGGTCTTAGGTTCAATTTGAGAAACAAAAGCTAAATGATTACAAATATTTCTTATTGAGTTTCTAGTAGTTACCCCTTTAGATATATCACCAATTACCACATCAATGGGGTGTCCTCTTGCTACTCTCCAATCTTGTGGTAGGTTGTTTCCATCATTGGTTTGTTGACTAGGTGTTTCTTCATCGTTTGCTTCCTTTTCTTTTTGCCTTTCATTTTCCTCTTTGTCATTCAAGTTTATGTTTTCCATGCTTCCTACGATATCATCATCACAAAGTTCCTTTCTAGGCAAGGCATTGTTAGTTTCATTAAATACAACATGAATAGATTCTTCAATGACCATTGTTCTTTTGTTATAGATTCTATAAGCTCTACTTGTGAGTGAATATCCTAGAAATATGCCTTCATCAGCTTTAGAGTCAAATTTGCCAAGGTTTTCTTTTCCATTATTTAGAACAAAACATTTGCAACCAAAGACATGAAAATATGAAATATTGGGTTTTCTCCCTCTGTAAAGTTCATAAGGAGTTTTCTTCAAAATAGGTCTGATTAAAGCACGGTTCATAACATAACATGCGGTGCCAACGGCTTCCGCCCAAAAATATTTTGGAAGGTTATTTTCATTTAACATGGTTCTAGCAAGTTCTTCTAATACACGATTTTTCCTTTCTACAACTCCATTTTGTTGTGGAGTCCTAGGAGCGGAAAAATTATGTTCAATACCATTTTCTTCACAAAAGAGTTCGAAATCTTGATTTTCAAATTCTCCGCCATGATCAGTTCTAATTGAAACAATATTTGAAGATTGTTCATTTTGAATGAGTTTGGCTAGTCTCTTGAATGATTTAAAAGCATCGCTTTTATACGTAAGAAATAATGTCCAAGTATAGCGAGAATAATCGTCCACAATGACCAAAGCATAGTAATTGCCACCAAAGCTCATAGTTCTAGTTGGTCCAAAAAGATCCATATGTAAAAGTTGTAAAGGCTTTGTGGTAGAAACAATATTTTTTGATTTAAAAGAAGCCTTTACTTGTTTTCCCATTTGACAAGCATCACAAACTTTATCTTTTTCAAATTTGAGCTTTGGTAATCCAATTACTAAGTCTAAGGATATCAATTTATTTAATTGACCCATGCCAATGTGTGCTATTCTTCTATGCCATAGCCAAGAGTCATCTTCCTTACTAATCAAACATTTATCGTCATTTGAAGGCATACCATCTAAGTCTATCATGTAAATGTTATCCACTCTATGACCAACAAACTTAACTTGCCCATCAAGTATACTTTCAATTTTACAAGAGGTTGAGTCAAAAATGACTCTATAATTTTTATCACATAATTGACTAATGCTAAGCAAGTTATGTCTAAGGCCCTCGACGAGTAAAACATTTTCTATAGAGATAGAGAAGGAATTACCAACTTTTCCGATGCCGAGTATCTTTCCTTTGTTGTTATCACCATAGGACACATGTCCATGCTCTTTCTTTGTGAATGATTGAAATTTAGTTACATCTCCCGTCATGTGACTTGAGCACCCACTATCCAAGTACCACTTGGAGCTCTTAGCTTTCAAACAAACCTACATCACAAAGTCAAGATTTAATCTTTGGTACCCACATCGTGTTGGGTCCTTGTGTGTTAGTCTTGGGCTTAGTTCCCTTAGGAACCCATACTTTCTTTTGCCCTTTAATACCATTTCTTCTAACTTTACAAGTGGAAGCACTATGACCTTTTCCACCACAATGAAAGCATTTAATGAATGGACTACTTGCCATGTAGGATGGAGAAATGAAAAAGTTTTTATATGATTTTTCTTGTGTGCTAGTGTCAAAGCCTAAACCGGATTAGTTAAACATGCATCTTTGTTTACCAAGTAATACATTTAAGTTATCTCTTCCACATGTGAATTTGCTTAGAATTCCATTTAAGTCATCAATTTCATTACTTAGATCTTTGCATGATGTACACGATGATGAAGATGCATGATCATTTGAAGATAGGCATTTGATGCAACCAATGCTAGCATCAAGTAATTTGAGAGTTTCATTTTCATCCTTTAATTCTTTAATCTCATTTTCTAAAGATGCAACTTATTTTTCCAAACAACTAATAGTTTTTCTTGAAGCTCTAAGATTTTTAACATGTTTTAGAGTTTCATTATGCATTTCTTCAAACATGTCAGACAACTCATCATATGAAGGGGAAATAGTAGAGCAAGAAGAGTTTACCTCGGTTTCAGATTCATTTTTGTCCTCATTTGCCATTAAACATATATGTTGGGTTTCTTTACGTGATTTCTCTGATGGCCTTCCATCTTGCATGAAGCATAGGTTTGCTTCTTCCTTGGAGTCATCATCGGAGGAACTAGATTCGTCATCCCAAGCAAGATAAGCCTTCTTGAAGCTCCTTCTATCCTTGCCTTGCTTCTTTTCATTTTTGTCTTTCTTTTGAGCATTTGGACAATCCGATTTGTAGTGACCGACTTTTCCACATTCAAAGCAAGTGACGGTGAGTTGGGAGGATCCTTCATCTTTAGATCTTCTCCTAGGAGGAAATGATGATTTCTTTGTGAAATTCTTCTTAAAGAATTTTCCATACTTTTTTATGAAGAGACTCATTTCATCTTCATCAAGACCATTTTCGGAATCGCCATCTTCTTTTTCCTCATCCTTTTCTTTGCTTGGTGTTGAGGCTTTCAAGGCAATTCCCTTACTTTTTTTGATTGCTTGTTCCTTTAAGCTTATTCTGGTTAGCTCCATTTCATACTCTTGAAGCTTGCCGAACAAGGTTGCAAGATCCATGGTTTTCAGATCTTTTGATTCCGTAATGGCCGTCAACTTGGGTTGCCATTCTCTGTTGTGCACACTTCTCATTACCTTAGAAATCAACTCAAGGTTAGTAAAAGATTTATCTAAAGCATTTAAATGAGTGATAAGGTGTGTGAACCTTCTTTGCATACTTTGAATGCTTTCATTTTCATGAATCTCAAACATTTCAAATTCTCTAGTGAGTGCGTTTAATTTTGTGAATTTAACATCACTAGTTCCTTCATGGGTTATTTGAAGAATATCCCACATTTCCTTAGCATTCTTACAGTTTGAGACACGAAAGTATTCATCACGACCTAAGGCATTTGTGATCAAATTTTGAGCTCTAGCATTCCAATTTCCTTTCTTGATTTCATCATCACTGTAATCATCTATATCTTTAGGAACATCTTCATTTTTCTCATTTTTCATAGTAGGTAGTGTATACCCTTTTTCAACTATACTCCATACTCTTAAATCATTAGATTGAAGAAATATTTTCATTCGACTCTTCCAATAAGAATAATCGACGCCATTGAAAAATGGAGGTCTAGTACTAGAAGATCCCTCAAGGGGCATATCATGGTTTAAAGAAGCCATCCCTTCTCTTGAAGCGGTTAAGCTCTTTACACAAGAGTTCAAGCTCTGATACCACTTGTTGGACAAGTGGCTTCAATACTCAAGAGGGGGGGTGAATTGAGTTTTACAAAATCTTTTCGCAAAGTACCTCCTTTGATATTTAAAAGACTATTTCTTCAATAAGGTGATTTAATAATGAGAAGTATAAGTGAAGAGATTAACAAAGTAAGCAAGCAAGTGAATAAAAATGTTCTAAAGAAGCAATTTCAATAATAAAGTAAAGAGATAAGGTTAGAGAAATTGCAAACTAGATGTATCCTGGTTCGGTCACCACCACTGTGACCTACGTCCAGACTGAAGTCGCTCGATCAATTCTTTCACTAACTATCAAGCTTGAGGGTGCTTGACAAACCTCTACAACCTTTCAAGACTTCGGGCTCTTGATGCCTTACAATTTTTCACTCCAAATTTACTTAGGAAATTTGGTAACCTATCAAGTATGGGGTTCACTCCCCTCTCAAATCAAGAAGTAGGATTGAGGTTGTTTAAAGTAGCTAAGTACTCTTAAAGTACAGATTGAACAAATTGAAGAACTAAGAGATGTATAGCTTCAAAGGAAAGATGAGCTCAAGTGTATGCAAATGATCAAATGAGTAATTAAAGAGCTAAAGAAAGGCTATCAAGTGTAATAAAGCTTCAATAAACACCCTAGGGTCGTGCACTATTCACCATGAGTGATGTGGGTATTTATATTGACATCTCAACCAAAAACTAGCCGTTTCTAGCCGTTTATAGCCGGTGTAATCCGTACATATCCGGATATTCATCGGGCTCATATCCGGATATTGAAAGTCAGATATCCGGATATTGTATCCGGATACAGATATCCGGATATTCATAGTGAGATATCCGGATACTGATATCCGGATATTCAAACTGAGATATCCGAATACTGATATCCGGATATTCAAAGTGAGATATCCGGATATTTCATGACAGCATCCTTTTTGTCCGAATAGTAAGTTACTTCTTATTTTAAAAGGTCTTTGTGACTTGAAATGCATGAAGTTAATTATGAAAAAGGTCTTGAAGCGTTTAAATCATGTAGGTATCCTTTTCAAATCAATTTTGGACAAATCAAGCTATTTGTTTTGACATTTGTTTAAGGATGCATGCTTTTGAAATATGTAAGTGATGCATGACCTTGAGCTCATGCAATGCTGAGTAGATATACATCTTTACACATTGTTCCTAAGTCCTAAGTAGATATACCAATTGAGATTATGGACTTGGACTGATGCGTGAGACTTGGTGCTTGCATAGCTTTCACATTTGAGTTTCTTTTTGGATGTTGCTTCGATCTTGATCATTTCTCTTTGTTATCATCAAAACTATGTTGACGTGGAATGTACGTTGTATTCATATCATCACTTTGACTCATCAGTTTGGACGTTTTTTCAGCCTTGAAGATGGCTGATCTAGGGTAGGAACGAACCTGCTCTTGATACCATATTGAAAAAGTTTCTGTATATTGATATTGAATCATTTACATGAGGAATGAGGAGTATTTATACAAGGAAAAAGTAACTGAGCATGACTCAGCTATGACTCACTTATGACTCACCTATGACACACCTATGACTCACCTATGACTCAATCATAATTAATTCTAATTAATAAAATAACGGATTCTAATTAATTACAATCAATCCTAATTAATAGGAAATAAAAAACGGAAAAATAATTGAATTTTAATTCTGATTTTCTACAGAATCAAGAGACAAACATGGGAGAAATACTTCTTCATTTACACGATAAGTTTATTCTCATGTCACTTAGTTCAATTTTTGTGCCAATTCTTTTTTTTAAAGGTGGGCCCACCTCTTTTCTCTTTCAACAGGAAATCACCAACTTCTCCTGTTTCAGGAGAAGTTGAAAGCCCTAACATGGGTTCCACATATTGTAGTAGATAAATTTATCTTCTACACACATAAAAGTATGTGGAACCCATGCTTTTCTTATAAATATTTAAGAAAAAACATGGGTTCCACATACTTTATGTGTGTAGGGGATAAATTTATCTACTACAATATGAGAAACAATAAAAGTATGCGGGACTCATGCTTTTTATTTCTTTCTCTTTTCCTCACATGGTTCCCACATATTTTTTTGTGTGTATATAGGATATATATCTCCTATAAGATGAGAAAGATTAAAGCCATATATATATATATATATATATATATATATTTACACCAGTGTAAGAATAAGAAGTCTTACACCAAATCTTGATTATTGATTACTTGTATCTAGCGACTCAACTATCTAATAAATCACGACAATTGGATATAAATAGAATCAACGATCAAGATTAGGAGTGTAACTTACATCGGTGTAAAATAATACTGACACACACACACACACACACACACACACACACACACACACACACACATATATATAAGGAGGGATCTTTTGACTTCAGTGTAACACTAAGGGCCCATTTGAATGAAATTTTGAAAAAAGGGCTTTTATGCCTTGGATGAAGTATTTTTACAAAAGCTAAAGCTATTTTGCATTTGAGTGTAGTACATGAAAAACACTTTTAACTAAGGGAAAATTATTTGTCCTTTTAAAGGAGAGAACTTTGTGTCATTTTAGATGAAATGACATCGTTTTGGTGTATAATTGACAATTTTTTATATTCTCTCTCTTCTACTGTCTCTCTCTGCCTAATTTTAAGGAGGAGATAAAATATAAAAAATTATCAATTTTGCACCAAAGCGACGTCATTTCTTCTAAAATAACACAAAGTTACTTCCTTTAAAAGGATGAATGTTTTTCCCTTTAACTAAATATATTATTTGGATGTTAAAAATTAAAAAACACTTTTAATCTATGAAATTCCTAAAAAGAACATATTATTATAAAAAGGGACGGCAGATGAAGGAGAGCTAAATGGTTAGAGCACGTGGTATTAGACTGAATATCTTAAATATTTCAAAAGAACTGAAGACGATAAGCATGGAGGTAGAGAACAAGGGAAAGAAGAGTTATACACTTGGTGTTTGGAGTTTGTTTTGGTTTCTCCTCAGATCTCCTCCCATTCTGGTAAGTTTTGTGATCTTTTTTAATTTCTTTTTTTGTGACCAATGAATACTCCTATCTTTGCTGCTTTTCATGAGACTTCGACGTCCTCCAAGTCGGATCCACCTATATTTACCAATTATATTCTTGCTCGGCTGAGTGTGGATAAGTTGGAAGGCTCCAATTATGACTTTTGGTCTTCAGATCTCCAACTTTTGTTGGATGGGTAGAATTATACATCTTATTTCACTACCAAGGTTGAATCTGTTGCGGCTGCTAAACGCACACGTTGGAAAATGATTGATGCTCAGTTATGCAATCTCATCAAGTCCACTTTTCACCCCTCTATTAAGAAGATCTTTTGACCGGCATACACTTGTGTGGCTATTTGGCATAAGGCAAAGGCATTGTACACCAATGATATGTAGTGACTTTATGGTGTGTGTCAAAAGCTGATGTCTACATTTTCTCCTCGTAATTTTAATTGCCCTACATCTGAGTACTTGGGGAAAGCTCAGAGTTTACTTCATGATCTCGATGAACTACTTCCTTTTTACAGGTGATGTTGCTCAGGAGCGGGAACATCACAATACTCTTTTTATGCTATTGATTCTATATTGTTTACCTCCATATTTGTCTGCCGATCAAGATCAGATTTTGGGGTCTGCTACTGTTCCTACATTAGGTTCTATGATGTCAACTTTGCTTAGGATTCTACCTAAGCTCTCTACAGCATCAACATTTGTTATGCCCAATGTCTCTCCGATTGACTCTTCTGCCCTTGCTGCCGAGGCTCTGGTCATAGACGTAAACCCTCTAAGTTACTTTGCACGCATTGTTATCAGACTAATCATACTATTGACCGAAATTGGAAGCTCCATGGAAAGCCACCTCAACTAAGTTAGATTGCTTATGTTGCTCAGACTCCTTCTATTGATCCTAATCCAGGTTTACCTTCTACACCACAACCTCCTGCAACTTTTCTTAATGAATCTGTGACTTGGTGGTCTGAGAAGCTAGCATCTGGTTCTACTACCTCTATTGCTCTATCTGGTAATTCTTTCGCTTGTACCTCTCGGTTATAATCTCTAGGCGCTTGAATTTTAATTTTAGGGCTTCTGATCACATTTCTGGTAATAAGTCTTTATTCACCTTTCTTTATACTACTGGTTCATTCCTTAATATTACTATGGCCAATGATTTTTTGGTCCAATCCCATGGGATTGGCACAGTTTTTCTCCTCCTCTCTTTATCTCTTGATCATGTTCTCTATGTTCCCGATTCCCTTTTTAACTTACTTTCCATTAGTCGTTTGACCAAATCCATTGACTGTGTAGTTTCCTTTACCAAAACTTCTGCCATTTTGCAAAAATAAAGTTAGGGGAAGGTGATTACCCGAGGATGTAAGTCTCACGATCTCTATCAAAATTTCCCTTATTCTTTTGCCTGCTCTACTGTGAATTTTCACATCACTATCCATGCTCGTTTGGGTTAATCATATTTCCAAGCTTAAGAAGATGGTACCTCATTTATCATCTCTTTCTATTTTACATTGTGAGTCATGTCAATTTGGGAAATATACTCGTAGTACTTTCCCAAATCGTCTTAGTCGTCGATCTTTGGTCCATTATGATGTTTGGGGGCCGAGTCGTCATCCTTCTTCTTTGGGGTTTAAGTATTTTGTTACATTTAGTGATGATTATTCTAGATGTACTTGGTTATTTTTAATGAAAAATCGTTCTGAGTTATTCTCTGTTTTTTAGGTATTCTAAAATGAAATTAAAACTCAGTTTGGTGTTCCTATTCGTACTTTTTGTAATGATAATGCCTCTTAGTATTTGTCACATCAATTTCAATAATTCTTTTCTTCTTATGGCATTCTTCATCAAATATCTTATCCTCGTACACCTTAACAAAATGGTGTAGCTGAGCGCAAGAACTATCACCTTGTTGAGACTACTCGAGCATTGTTAATTGATGGCAATGTTACCTAAAAGTTTTAGGGTGATGTTGTTCTCACTACATGCTATCTCATTATTTGCATGCCTTCTTCTATTCCTCATCATTAGGTATCTCAATCTGTTTTTTCCTCATCAACTTTTAAATCCTTTGACCCCACATGTTTTTGGTTCTACATTTTTTGTACATCATATCAGTCATGTCTTGGATAAATTAGCTCTTTAAGTCTTATAAATATGTTTTTCTAGGTTATCCTTGGTCTTAAAAGGGTTATCAATGCTACTCTTCTACTTTATGTCGATATTTTATCTCGGCAGATAGTTCATTCTTTGAATCAGTTCTATTTTTTGGCCACTGCTGATCCTATGGACTCTTGTTCTATTCCGTCATCTCTCTCTACCGCCTCCTTTGACTACTTTCCGCCTTCACTGGTGCCTGTGTCCGACTCTCTTTCGGTCACCTCTTCTCCAGTTTGCAACCTGCTTCCCCACTCCCGATTTCACCAGATGTTTTTATGGGTTCACATCCTACGTACTACATCTTCTCTCTAGGCTTTGGCTAGTGACCTTCCCATTGCTCTTCACAAAGGTACCTATGATACTCGCCCTCAGGCTAGGTATTTGGTTAATATTAGTTACCATCTTTTTTCTCCAACGTATTTTGCATGTCTTTCTTCTTTGTCTTCTGTGTCTATTCCTAAGACTACAGCTGAAGTTTTTCACATTCCGGATGGAGACAGACAATGATTGATGAGATATGTTCTCTTCAGCATAATGGAACATATGATCTAGTTCCTCTTCCTTCTGGAAAGTCTGTTGATGGATTTATGCTGTAAAGATTGGCGATGATTGTAAAGTGGATCGTCTTAAAGCCCGTTTGGTGGCGAAGGGATTCACTTAGGTATTTGGACTGGATTAAGGTGACACTTTCTCGCTGTGGTGAAGATGTCTTCTGTTTGCCTCTTCATTGCCATAATTGCTATCTGTCACTGCCCTATTTATCAACTTGATATTAAGAATGCTTTTCTTCACGGTGATCTTGTGGAGGAAGTTTTTATAGAGCAACCTCATGGGTTTGTTGCTCAGGGGGAGTCGTGTCTTATTTTTCGTCTTTGCAATTCTTTATATGGTCTCAAGAAATCTTTACGAACTATTGTTAAAAAATTTGGTATGACTTAGAGTGATGCTGATCATTACCTTTTTTATCGTCATTCAGCTTCCGGCTCTATCTACTTGGTGGTGTATGTTGATGATATTGTCATCACATGTAGTAATACTCATGGGATTACTCTGTAGGAGCAACATTTATGTCATCATTTTCAGACCAATGCTCTTGGGAAACTTCGATATTTCTTGGAATCGCGGTGGCCCAATCTATAGATGGAACTGTGATATCTCAGAGGTGGCTCAATTAAGGTGGATATTCTTGAAGAGATTGCTTTGTTGAATTCTAAGTCTGTTTATACCCATATGGATCCAAATGTCAAGCTTTTACTGAATCAGGGGGAGCCTATTTCAGATCCTGAAATGTATAGAAGATTTATTGGAAAACTGAACACCTCATAATCATTCGGCCTGACATTTCATTTACATTTAGTGTGGTAAGTCAGTTTCTTAATTCTTCATGTCAAGAACACTGGAATGTCGTCATTCGTATTCTCATGTATATCAAGGCATCTCCAAAAAAAGGCCTTGAATATGAAGATAAATGTCATGTTAAAGTTGTCGAATACTCTGATGCTGATTGGACATGTTGTCCTACTGATAGAAGATCTAATATTGGACATTGTGTCTTTATTCTCATTTGTGATAATCAAGCAGCATTACATATTTATCTCAATCCAGTGTTACATGAAAGAATAAAGCATATCGAGATAGATTGTTACTATGTTCAAGAAAAGGTCATTTATGATAACCAAGCCCACTCGTAGAGACTTTCGGTGTAGAATGAGGGAGTGTCCAGCCTCCGTTTTGCGCGATTCAACTTTCTTTTGACTCGGTTTTCCGTTTTGATCTTTTTACGGTCTCGAATTTTTGATCAAAGGTCATATTCATCATGAACAAGTGCAAAATAGCCGTGAATATCTTCTTTTTGCATCTTCTTGGTCTTCTTTCATTACAATTTTGTAATACAACAAAAATATATACAAAAATTGTAATAAAAAATTAAGGAGGAAACCTAATCATAAGGTATTAGCCTCCTTGTTACAACCTAATAAAATACAACCAAATAGCTACCATGGATTAAAGCCAAAAACCAAATAAAAGCATTGATTTTTATAAAAAAATTATAAAGGATACACGTGCCAATATATAATAGCAAATATAGAAACCTAGGTGCCATATTTCACGAAGCTAACTAATTACATGAAAATTGTAAATCAACACTAGATCCACATCCAAACACACAATCCTCCTTTGATACCAATTGTAGGAGCAATTGCATCCGCGGAAGTGTTTTAGACGATTGCGGTTTGTGAAGCAAACGGATCATCAACGTTTTACTGATTTACCTCTTGGTGCGCAGATCTTGTGCATAATATTCTTATGGATGATTCCTCTTCACGATCTACTTGTCTCAGCGCCGCAACACGAACAACCTCCTTGAAGCTGGACAGTGACAGATCGTCCAGACTATGTCTCAAGGGGAAATAGGAAGTGTATGGGCACTCTTTCTTTTTCACGGAGATGACCTTATCTCAACCTCTGCAATTACTAAGTGAAGAGTAGAGAGACTGATGACTATAAGTGTAGAATTTTAAGAAACTCTAGCCCTAAGCTGAATGAACTTTAGGTTTCTTGGGCTCTTCATACACACTAGACCCTATTGGGCTTTAGTGAAACAGAAAAACTCAACAATATTTTAGCTTGTTAGATCTTATCATATTTGGGTTGGTGCGTCAAAACTAAAGCAATGAGAGGATGAAAATGTGGTGCAAAAAGCTGTCTCGTGACAAGAGTTTGGTAAAACTGATGGGGTTGCTTTGCAAATACACTACAGCCTATACTTGCTCTTTATTTTCCTTAATTTCTGTGTATAACTTGCTTACACTACATATTTATGTGCTAATGAGAGTTACCATAATTCTTAATATAAGGTCCCATTTTCTTTTCCTTTGTAGCTTTAGACTCTTTATATCTATTAAAAATTTACCATAATATACATCATAGGTTGAGACTTTATGCAAATATGAACCACTGTACTCCATCTCCCTCGGAAACATATTTTAGCTACAAACTGAAGCTCACTTGAGCACATTTGAGTACATCCTGAAAGGCGAGAAAAACTTGAAAAATTGAGGACGCGTACTGTATATATTTTTGATAACAAAGGAAGCAGAGTCATCACAAGTCACAATCTACCGGGAGGAGCAAGTTAAAATTAAATAAATTAAAAAGAAAAAGAAGATTCAACGGATCAACGTACTTATTGATCAGACCAAGTACGGTGTGGACTGCCCCAAAATGTATTAAGCCCAATCACACACGGTTGAGACTCCTTCAGAGGTTTCTGGCCTGGGCCAGGTATTATTGTTAGAGTGAGGCTTGAGCCCTTTGTCCTTCACGATGCACCAATTGGGGGGGTACCTGCGAAGACACTCTGATGCTTAAGTCAGTATTAGAGGCAGGTGTATTATGTTGTGAAAGTAAAATATGATCGTACCTTGGTGGTATATTGTGTGTTTAAATAGTATTTGTGATGCCGCCTTTGTGAAGGCGGTTTGGCCTTTGAGTGGCCAGCCTTGGGCTGCAGGTCAGTCAGGAGACCTGGGTAGCCTTATCTTCCTTAGTGCCTAGTAGTAGAGTGGCGGCAAGCTGGAGCTGTCCATTGTTTACTGGAGTTAAGACGCGGTGGAATTGCCTTGGGCCATAAGTTTACTTCCCATAGAAGGCTTCGTATGTGATGTGAGAACTGTATGCCGCGATGAGGGCATCGCGTCTTGTGTGCCGCGATGAGGGCATCGCGTCAGAGCTCGTTCCTTATGCTTTGTTCTGGGCCTTTACTGGGCTTGGTATTTCATGTGTTGATGGGCCCTGGTTGGGCTTATATTTTATCCGGATCAGTTGCCCCCTAGCTTGCGGTGTTGTCATTTGGCAAGGCCGTGAGCTATATGCTTTTGTATAAGGCGCGATAGTTTGTCTCTCATATGTCTTTTTGTATGCCGCGGTAATCATGTCAAGAGTACTATCATGACCTTTAGCCGCTTAAAAATGGTGGATTAGACGTTTAATCTGTCAGGAGCATTAAATGCTACCTTTATTACGTGTGTTTAAGGGCAGTCGTGGGTGGTTCTATTAGTAAAACGCTTCACCTTCCTGCCACGTGTCCCTGTAAACCCGTTTTGCTTAACACGTTTTCGTGGCCTTCATCCTATCTGTTGGAGAAACAACCTTTCGTATTTGGAGTGAGCTCTTTAGTTTGGAGGGAAAGACATTTCGTTGGTATTGTGTGAAAATTCCTCATTTCTCAGAGTTCATTTTCTCTGCATTTCCGGTGGTGACACGTCCTGCTCCTGGTGCGAACTTCCGAAGTATAAAGCTCAGGTATGTTCTTTCTTCTTACCCCTTGTTTTGTCTAAGTTTCTTTCATTTCGTTGAGCATTTCTTTCTTCGTGTTTGTGGTATGTCTGATAGTCGCAAATGTGCGGATTTTATTAGACTTCTTGAATGGTCTAGTTCAGGTCATCAGAGATAAAAGGTAGCCCCCTCCAAAGTTTTGGACATTTCCCTTCAAGTTGTACGTTTAAGTTAGGGTTACCTCGGCGACAACCAAATCGCGAAAAGACATTGTCAGAACATAGCTCGTTCGTGCTCCCCAAGTTTTCTTTGAGCATATCCAAGTTTATTGTGATATCGAGTGACTCCTCTTCAAGTATTGATAGTAGTTATCAATCAGTTGATTCAAAAAGCCTCAAATCACCTTCTTTAACTTCATCGCGCGATTCTTCGTGTTCCATCGCGCGTGAGTCTGGTGGTCAAAGGAGACCTAGTCCTATACCTTTGAGTGTTATTTATCCATCTGGATATCCCTTTAAGAAAATGAATTTTGACGATTATAAACCTGTTTCTTCTTACTTGTCTTCTTCAACT
>JAVKPL010000292.1:0-14955 GCA_032173675.1 Gastrolobium villosum
GATAAACATATAATCTCAAACATATCATATAATCATATATGGTCCAACAACGGACCTAATACCCATCCATGGGCGCATGCATAATTGGCTCCGAGTCACTTTGTCTAACAACATACATATCTCAGCACATGCACATATCTGAATACTACATCATTATATAACATGCTTGAATGCACAAATGTACATGCATCAAAACCGAAAACATATACAAGTCGTATACTTGTAATAGATCAGACATCATTATCCTAAAATGAATAAAACACGACATAAACAATTAATACAATTCCTCCAAAATAATGGCAGCCTAGTGCTGCACACAGATCATGTCTCTACACAGTGATGACGAATCATCCAAAATACTCATATCCACTACAGCACCTCTAGCCAAGTGTAACACCCCCTAATTTCTAACAATTTTAACAACAATAAAATTTTTTTATAATAGAGAATTTTTCAAAAATAATCACATTTAATTATTTATTAAGATCTTATAACTATTGTGGAAGCTAATCTAAACTAATTTGGGGAAATATTATCGTTGCACCTGTACAGGGACAAGTGTAAGGTGTAACACCCCGGGTTAACCCGGTTTGTTAACATGTCATCGTATTAAGCCACGCTTAATTAAAAATTTGCAGAATATCTTTTTCTTTTCAATTATGACGTCATTATCATTACTAAGTTGAATTACTTAATCATTTTCATAAAAATATTGTCTGTATGTAAATTGCAAAGACAGCTAACTGAAATACCTCAATATATAAATATAAAGTGAGTATCTAAGTCACGGAACCACAAGACATAGCCCAGACAATATCCTGATACATTATTACAACTGAAGCCTAAAAGCATAAAGTCAAACCAATGTGGCATGGACAAACTCCATGCTCACCAAATGAGGCAACAAAGCCCAACAACAGTCTCAACAACAACAACATAATCATAAATACATCTAAACATAATAGCAACAGGCATATCCAGAATCCAACATGTCAGCATAAAGCATATAATCAACTAAGCTCCGGCCTCCTACCGCCAGAGGCATCGGTCCCCAAGTTACCTGAAATAAGCGTCCCCAAACGTGGGGTGAGATCTCTAAACAAGAAATCTTAGTAAGACAAGGGGTCCTCAAGGATCTTCCACCCCAAGCTCACTTACATGTGCAAATATAAGTTCAAAAGCATTTATTCAATATAAATTCTAAAATAGTGCAATACAACAAATAATCATTTCATGTGTGTTATAACTATTCTACTGATCAGATAAAAGTGTTGGAATACGTCTATTACCCATATAGTACCAGCCCTCGTTGTACTCGCCTACGGACCACCCCTTGGACTCCTGCCTAGGCATTACACCACATACATATTATAAGAGATTTCACTTAATAGCTCCATAGCATTTCGAAAAATAATACATGAAAGCCACATCATGCATATAAACCATACCCGCATGGGACATGGTTGAACCAACAATGGCAAATCCGAGGACACGAAAGCTTACCTTGCAAGCTAACTATCCAATGCCAAGAGTCCACACAGCTCAAGGTCCAAACACAGCATAATCACAATCTGATTTAGACCAAAAATTATATCAATAAACATTTCTCAAAAGCATAAACATAAAGACTACGTCTATCCTTTACGTTTTACATCTTTAGGCGTTGCACAAAGCCACAAGCCCTTAATCCCTTGATTCTGACTTAGTTAAATATTTACAAAAGTTCAACTTCATCAAACTATGGTCCACAAACCCATAAAAACCCTCTGTATGAATAGTACCTTACTGTTCATCGAACATCCAGAATATCTGGATATATGTCGAGGGCATATCCAGATATCATATCCGGATATCCATATTCGGATATCTCAGAGCACATATCCAGAAATTAATATCCAGATACCAATATCCGGATATCAATATCCGGATATGGATATCCGGATATTTCGCGACAGAATGCAGTTTCTGCATTTCGCGAAGTATCACTTCCAAGGTTGGGTTTTTAACCCATTCTAACGTCCAAGCATGCATTTTTATTCATTTTTAGGTTCTTGTTCATGTTGGTTACTCATTAAGCTCATTAAACTTGCCAAGACACCTCTTTTATCATCAAAAACTCATGATCAAAGGTTGAACCACTTACCCAAGGCTCAAAACAGAGCAAAGGATGCTCTTGGAGCTCACCAACAGCATCCCAACACTGACTATACACAGTGCACGAAAATGGCACCTCCAAGATTGGTTCTTTCTCTACCAAGATGGCTTCTGGGACCTTAAAATGCCATGGTCATGGCCACACCCTTACAACTATAACACAGCCTTTAAACACCAACAAAATAGCAACCAAACTCAACAATGATGCACCTTTCCCACTCACAATGGTAGTTCACACACTCACAAGGTGTTTACAAGGAAGAACCATGAGAAAAGATGATCATTTGGTGGTTTTCCATGGAGGAATAGTAGTGGCAAGTAGAGAAGGCACCAAGTCAGAAATGGGAGGCACAAGGTTCACGTAGAAACTGATATGGCCTAGGGTTTTGTGCCAAACTTGAGTATATATAGTCACTTAAGCCTTAATCACACAGTATAAGCGCTAATAGCTACGCTTAGAATTTTAATCCCAAACTTAAGATTCTTAACCTACTTATTTTTCTATGATTTTTCATATTTTTATTTTATTTTTCGCAGCACCTTTCCAGGACGCACTTTTCCATAGCCAGTATCAGTTCTGGCACTAGTTCTCATTATTTTGCCTTGAAACTCGTTTTACATGTTCTACATATTATTCTAGGAATATTCATGCACTTATTATAATTTCCCGCGATACTTCACCGGTACGCATTTATACAAGGTAGTAGAACCGATATTTGCACTTTTCGTCTGAAAAGCTAATTTCAGCATTATTACTTACTTAATATAATTATTAAAGCCTCATAATAATTATTAGGGTCAATTAAGGAATTATTTCCTAATTCTCTCATTTAATTAATTATTTTTCTTAATTAACGGTGCAGGGTCTTACATTCACCCCACCTTTTTAAGGATTTTGTCCTCAAAATCAGAAACATATCTGTCTCGAAACTCGGGGTACTGCTGAAGAAGCTTGTCCTCTCGCTCCCAAGTGCACTCCCTAAGAGTACGTCCAGTCCATTGTACTCTGACCATCGGAATGGTCTTTCTCCTCAGCTGCTTCTCGCCGCGATCGAGAATCCTAAGTGGTCCGACGGGAGTATTTAGGTTCTCCCGAACCTCCACATCGTCCGATTGCACCACGTGCGAAGGATCTGCTATGTACTTCCGAAGTTGAGACACGTGAAACTCGTCTTGGATGTTGGCCAAGTTCAGAGGCAAGGCAAGCCGGTAGGTAACAGGTCCTACCTTACCAAGAATCTGATAAGGCCCAATAAACCGCGGGCTCAACTTCCTTACTCCGAGGGTCCGACCAACACCGGTGACAAGTAAAAGTCTCACAAACACGTGCTCACCCTCACTGAACTCCAGTGGACGATGCTTGACATCATAGTAGCTCTTCTGGCGATTCTGCGCCTGCTTCAACTTTTCACGGATCAACTTGATATGCTGGGTAGTATCTTGGACAAAGTCCAACCCAAATAACTCTTTATCTACAACCTCAGACCAGCAGGTAGGAGTCCGACACCTCCTACCACACAATGCCTCGTAGGGTGCCATGCCCAGGCTAGCATGGAAACTGTTGTTATTCGAAAACTCCGCCAATGGAAGGTACCTATCCCATGCTGAGCCTTGCTCCAACGTGCAAGCCCTCAACATGTCATCCAATGTCTGGATGGTCCGCTCAGTCTGTCCATCAATCTGAGGGTGATAAGTTGTACTATGTCTCAATTGCGTACCAAAAGCCTCCTGTAGTGCCTCCCAGAACCGAGAAGTGAACTTCGGGTCCCTATAACTGGTGATACTCTCGGGCATCCCGGGAAGCCTCACAATCTCGCGAACATATAGTCGGGCCAACTGCTGTGTAGTAAAACTCACCTTCACTGGAAGAAAATAGGCAGACTTGGTCAATCTGTCCACAATGACCCAGATAGAGTCCTAACCAGCCTGAGTCTTCGGCAAACCCACAACGAAGTCCATGGAAATGTTGTCCCATTTCCATTCCGGAATCTCAAGAGGTTGAAGCTTACCGGACGGCTTCTGGTGTTCTATCTTCACCTTCTGACATATAAGGCACTTGGACACATAAACTGCTATATCTTTCTTCATGCCCGGCCACCAGAAATTTCTCTTCAAGTCCTGATACATCTTTGTAGCATCAGGGTGGATAGTAAACTGGCCCTTATGGGCCTCTGCCATAACCTCAACAGTCAAAGGACCTCGAGGAACCACAATCCTCTTCTGAAAGGTCAACAACCCATCCTCATTCCAAGACACACCATCCTGGTTCCTCACATACTCAAGGAACTCTCTTTGCACCTGCGCCTCTTTAATCTTTGCCATAAGCTCATTTTCAATTTGCACGGTCTACATTTCGAGAAGTGCACCTCTAAACAAAGAGGTCACTGTCACATCTCGAAACTGCTCAATAATATCATAGTCACCCATGGTCAAACTGGATAGACTCATGGATTTCCGACTCAAAGCATCAGCTACCACATTGGCCTTGCTAGGATGGTACTTCAACTCAAAGTCGTAGTCTTTCAAATATTCCATCCATCTCCGCTGTCTCATGTTCAGCTCCTTCTGATCGAACATATACTTTAAACTATTAGATCACTAAACACTGCAAACTTCATCCCATAAAGATGATGCCTCGAAATCTTGAAAGCAAACACGATCGCAACCAACTCCAAGTATTGAGTCGGGTAATTCTTCCCATGAGGCTTCAACTGCCTCGAAGCATACTGACACGAGCTGTCAAACTCGCGCAAATTAGTAAGATCAGGTTTATAAAAATTAGTAGTAAAGTGGAAACCTGAGTCGTCTCTCAAGGAAATCGCAAGGATTAAAATCGCTTAATAAAAATAGAAAAATTAAAAGGGGGTTTTGGATTTCGGTTGAATAATCTAAAGACAATATAAAAATTGGGATTAAAAATTAACCAACCTAAGGTTAGGGTTCCCGAGGATGTCCTTCCTTGGATAAAAATTACCAAATTCACGATTAATCTCAATTGAATCAGAATCCTTATTTTCAATTGAGAACAATCGGATCATCGAATCTGATGATTATTCTTTTTCCATAATCGCAATCGCGAACCTTAGATCGAATATCAACAATTGCATGATTGTTGTCCAATTAGAAAGTGCACTAGTCATACAAGTAATAAAAATGATAAGTAAAGATCGTTCCCACGAGGAATTGTGTCAAGCACTGATTATCCACTTGCTATTGATTTGAGTCAACCAAAAAGATTTGATTTGCATGAGTTTCTTGTCACTAGAAATGTAATTTGCATAAAATAAGATAAGTTTAAAACACAAAGATATGAATATAATTTAAAACAGTAGTCAGATATCAATCTCCCTTAAGTATGAATTTATGAATGAATCAATTTCCATCATGACTTCTCTATCATGTGATGTTAATCAACCTTTTACTTATCATCAAGATGTAATGTCTTACTACGTTGATGGGTACATTAATCAGAAACCCCAATGTCTTGGTGATTCCTTTCATAATACTTTCATTAATTACTAAGGTCTTAAGATTACATTAATATTATAGCATCAATGTCTTGACTACTATAATACTAATGATGAAGTTGTCAACTTTAAAACAATGCAAACATGTCTGTTCTACATCATTTCATAAACAAGAATGATTGATCAAGACAACTTCATACAAGTCACATAATAGGAAAACATAACTTCACATTAATTATTCATAAATACACACTTGAGTTCCATTGAATCAGACTACAAAGGACTCTACTCAGACATAATGAAAGTAAATACAAGAGAAGAAGAAAGAACAAACTCCATTGTCATGGTAGTGAATCTTCAATCTTCAATTGCAATGCTACACTACTCCTAAGAATTATTGTTTAAAAAGAAAGAATTCAGATCCTAAGATCTGATATATGAGAGGAGAGTAGACAATTGAGAGAGAGAAAACTATCTAGTATCCCATTTTTTTCTCAGGCCTTTTTCCTTTTATAGTGTTACAAATCTGCTGAAAAATAATGTGGACGCTAAAACGGTCATAACTGGGCGTTTTAGCGTCCGGCTTGATGCGTAACCAACTGCTTTCAACTGACTTGGGCGCTAAAACGGTCTGAATGAGCGTTTTAGCGTCCATGGCTGATAACCTCCCAACTGCTTTCAACTGACTTCAACGCTAAAACGCTTGATTCGAACGTTTTAGCGTTTCAGAACAGAGAAGAATTGCACATTAGAGCGCTAAAACGCTCAGTGTAAGCGTTTTAGCGCTGAGCTCCAGAGGCTTCCAATTCTGATTTGCAGCAGCGCGCTAAAACGGTCTGTGTGGATGTTTTAGCGCTCAGCACCAGTAACTTCCTTCTCCAGAGTCTTCTTCCTTCTTTTGATGCTTTTTGGGCTTCCTTTCCCTACAAGACAATGTAGATTTTCACAAAGCTCTCAGAACTTGTAATTCAGGAAATATTAAGACATTAACCTCCTTATTCAACCAATTATTCATACAAATTAATCCTAATTTGTGCTGAAAAACCTGATGAACCAGGAGTTTATCAAAATTCCCAGATTTGGACATTACTATCCTCAGTAATGCACTTACAACAAAGAGGGATTCCAGATTCTTACAAATGAAACTCATGAGGATAGACTGAATTCAACAAGGGATCACATTGATACAACTTACAACCATGTAATCTTTTGTTTCTCATGACTTGCACAACATCCTATATGCTTTTCAACAGATTAGTACATATGACATACAGAGACTTCCAAACAACACACCCCCTCACTAGGATCTTCTCAAAAATTGTGAGAATTTAACTCTCATGCACACTAGTGTTTAGGGATTAATATGTCACTCATTCTTCACTGCACTCAAACTTCCATAGGCTTGCCCCTATTCTCATTATTCATGGCATAAATGATCTATAAGGTAGATCAAAAAGGTCTTAACATGGTTGGCAATGAGGTTTGGTGTATGGCTTGACTAGAGTTAAGGCTTTCTGTGGCAGGAAAAGTTCTGATCAAATGAATCAGATTTAGATAAGGGGGAATCACATTATATGTCATTTCCTTCCTAATTCCCCAATCTTTCTTCCTTTTCATTCTTTGACTTTCTTCCTCTTTTTCTTCCAGACACTTTGTGTCTTTTACAAAAAATTTCTTCCTGTCCTTTTTGTCAAATGTTTTTTAACAAGAAAACACAAACTTTTAAATAATAATCATGACAACAATCAACAAAGATCCAAATTATAAAAATTCTCAAATGTTTTTTAACAAGAACACACACATTTTTAAATAATATTCATGACAACAAAGATTGTTTTTTTTTGCAGCTTTGACAATCTTCTAATGCGTCTTCTTCTGTTTCTCCTACTTTGATACACTTCCAATTTTTGAATATATATTAAATATAATAAATATTTTTTAAATAAACAGGCCGGCCTACAGGCTTTGTAGGCCGGGCTTTGTGTTGTTGGCCTACGGCCTATTTATTTAAAAGGCTTTCCCATAAGCCTAGGCCCACTCTAATTATTAAATAGGTCGGGCCGGGCCGGACCTAACATCGGCTAGGTTGTAGGCCCCTGTAGGCCGGCCTAGCCCATTTACATCCCTAGCTACACTAGACTCAGGGGTGTTTACGGTCTAAATTGGATTGGTTTTGAAATAAAAAATCATTTGATCCCATCCCTGCGGCTTGATCATGTAATCATCCATTTGGTTTGGATTTTTTTTCAAATCCGATCCAATCCATTCCAAAAAAAATTCGGTTTGAATTGGATCGGTTTTCTATTTTTTTTAAATCCTAAAACTAGTTTCATGATTATTGTGAAAAAAAAATCTTTTGTATATATATATATTGGCTTTGTAATTTATTTATTTTTTGAGATACAAAAGTATTAGCAAATGATAATATATACTTTTTTTTTGCAATGAGATATGAAGCTTTACACATATGAAAGCATCGCCTGGTTTGCCAACCTCGTGGCCTCCTGGTCGGCTAGTCGGGCCGCCTGCATCTCAGCTAATGCAGCCAGGATAGGATCCGATTGATCCTCGCTCGTACTAGGGTTCCTCCTTGGTGGCACCATGACTCTGCACAAGTTACACAGAGAATGAGTTGATCAGGCCCACACAATGTGGTCACATATGCATCATCATAATACACACCAATCAGAGAGAACACGAAGTAGACACGCAACGAAACATCCCTAGTTATTGCAATACATACAGGCTTTTCCCTAGAAAGTGCTCTGATACCATAAAATGTAACAGCCCGTGTTAACCCGGATTGTTAACATACTATCGTATTAAGCCACGCTTAATAAAAATGCGGAATAACTTTTTCTTTAATTCAATTATGACGTCATTAACCTTAGCCAACTTGGTTACTTAATCAATTTCATAAAATACTGCCTGTATGTAAATTGCAAGACGACTAACTGAATACCTCATAATAAATATAATGTGAGTATCTAAAGCCACAGGACCACAACACATAGCCTGGGTCAAAATCCTGATACTTTAATTACAACTTTAAATAAAAGGCAATAACAAACCCATGTGGCATGGACAAACCCCATGCTCACCAAATAAGGCACGATGCCCAACAATCGTCTCAACATAAACTTAACAGAAAACATAAATAGCAGTCAAATAATCAGCATCCATCATGTCAGCAAAACACAGATAAGTCTAACTCAGCTTTGGCCTCCTGCCACCTGAGCCCTCAACATTACCTGAACCTGAAATAAGCGTCCCCAAACGTGGGGTGAGATCTCTAAACAAGAAATCTCAATAAGACAAGGGGTCCTCAAGGATCTTCCACCCCAAGCTCACTTACACGTGCAATATAAGTTCTAAAAACAGTAATTCAATATAAGTTCCAAAACTATGCAGTGCAACAGATATTTATGCCATGTGTGTTTATAAAATCTACTGGCCAGAGAAATGCAGGAATACGTCTATACCCACATAAGTACAAGGAACACCGCTTGCACCTCACCCACAGCCTCACCATCTTGTATGTGCTACATACTCAGGCTTACCGTATAGGTGGACATCACATGCATATCATAAAAGCACATTGCATATAATAGCTCAACAGCATTTCCAAAACATCAAAGCATGTAACACAGCATGCATAAACCACATCCCCATGGGACATGGTGGAACCATAATATGGCTAAATTGAGGAAACGAAAGCTTACCTTGCAAGCAATCAATCCAAGCCAAGAGTTCAACCACTCTCAAGTCCAAACACAGCAGTATCACAATCTGATATGGACCAATAATATATCATTAATTATGCAACACAAGCATACAACTCAAAGACTACGCTTTTCCTTACGTTTTACATCTTAAGGCTTCCAACAAAGCCATAAGCCCTTAATCATATGATTCTGACTTAGTTCATTTATTACAGAAGTCCAACTTCCTTAATTTAGGGTCCACAAACCCCCAATAGCTTACTGTTCACACAGCACAGCTACTGTTCTGCGAAATCCCAGAATATCCGGATATTACAAGGGACATATCCGGATATTCCATATCCGGATATCACACTGACCATATCCGGATACCCAGATCCCACATCCGGGATACCATATCCGGATATGGATATCCGGATATCTGTTCGACAAATATCCGGATATCACATGACAGAATGCAGTTTCTGCATTTCGTGAATATCTAGTCCAAAGGTCCAACTTTTAACACTTAACTACGTTAAAGCATGCATCTTTAATCTGTTTAAGGTTCATACTCATTTTACCTTTTTGTTTACTCATAAAACATGGCAAAGACATCAAATTTAAGCCATAAATCTATGATCAAAGGTGAGGGAACTTACCCCAAGCTTGAAACAGAGGAACAATGGCTCTTGGAGCTCACCAACAGTCCCTCAAACTCAGACCAAATAGAAGCACGAAAATAGCACCTCCAAGGTTGGTTCTTTCCCCCCACCAAGGTCACCACTTGACCTCAAAATGCCATGATCATGCCTCACCACACTCAACTCTTCAACCAGCCCTCAAGGATTCACCCAACAGTGGCTGAGTGCACAGCAAGCACCACTTCACACCCTCACAACCCACCCTACTATGTGTTTGTAAGAAGAAGAAGGAAGAATCATGGAGGAAATGGTCCAAGACTCAAGAAATGGTGAAGGAGAGTCAATGAAACAGTAGCCACCCCTTCAGCCACCCAAAGCCCACGTAGGAGAATAATGCAACCTCGGGTTTTATGCCTAAGAGTGAGTATTTAAAGGCAATTGGTCTTAACGCGCAGTATTAGCCTTAATAGCAACGCAAAAGATCTTGATCCCAAACTTTGGAATCTAGACCTACACATTTTTCTAAGATTTGTCATATTTTTATTTTATTTTTCGGAGCACCATTCCGGTACGCGCTTTTTCATAGCCAGTATCAGTTCTGGCATCAGATTACATTATTTTGACTTGAAACTTGTTTTACAAGTCCTACATAATATTCTAGTAATTAACATGCATTCGTTATAATTTTCCGGGATACTTTTCCAATACGCACTTATACCGGGTAGCAGAACCGGTATTTGCGCTTTTCTTCCGAAAAGCGAGTTTCAGCATTTTTACCCACTCAATATAATTATTTAAGCCCAATAATAATTATTAAGGTCAATTATGGAATCATTTCCTAATTATCACCATTAATTTACTAATTACCTTAATTAGCGGTGCAGGTTCTTACATTCACCCCACCTTTTTAAGGATTTTGTCCTCAAAATCAGAAACATACCTGTCTCGAAAGTCGGGATACTGCCGGAGAAGCTCATCCTCTCGCTCCCACGTGCACTCCTCGGGACTACGCCTAGCCGACCGCTCTACCGCTGAGCTACTGAGGAACAACGGGAAATTCGATCTCTTAGAGTTCCATTCCCGTTCTCAACCTATGACCAATATAAGCTTGAAGTTTCCTTCGTAATTCATGGAACTTCTTCGCAGTGGCTCCGTTCCATGCATCATTTCATGGGGAATCTCAAAGTGGCTCTATTTCATTATATTATATTCCATCCATAAACTAATTCCATTCATTGAATATCCCTATCTTGGATGTCATTGAGATAAGAGATGTCGTTTCTATGCACTTGTCTTGTTGGGGTTCTTTGTGTGTGTTGGCCGATGGCCCAAGGAGGGCAAAATTTTAACCACTCTTACCTCCCCTAAGCCTTGTCCAACAAGGATGTTTGTGTACCAAGGAACCCTCACATGGCTAGGTGTATCATTCTATGCGACACAAATCTGCCAACTTTCTCCTTGCATGACCGCCACATTAGGCTTGTGCACCATTTGAATTCAACTTCATTGCATGAAAGACACATGTACTCCTTAGCATTATTTTGGGCTGCATTCTTCTTCATTTTAGGCGCACATGGAGGGGTCTTGCATCAGATTTTTCTATGACACAAATCTGTCTTGCTTGTTGACTTGGAGAACCACCTTACACCTTCCATCATGAGGCTGAAATGTGCAGATTTCTGCATGCTTTTGGCAGTCCATCATGAACCAAATCTGTCCCTTGCCTCCACATGCAACCAAAGAAGGATTTTGGGGCTGCAACCTCCTCATCATATGCGCACAAGGGCAGCTTCAAATCAGATTTTTGGCTGCCACAAAGCTGTCTTGCTTGTTTGTGTTAAAAAAGTTCTGACTTAGGTAGCAATCAGATCTGAACCTCTCCTCTCCTCACTCCTTGCATGCGCATAGTGTATATTAGAAGCAACCCCTTGCTTGTTTTGACCAAGTGTGCAGTCCCACCTTCACAAGAAACCAGATTTTGCCATAATGTTGCATCATTGCAACCCCTCCTCACTTTTCCTTTAATTGTGCGCACAAGAGGGGGCTGTCCCCATTTCCATGCGCAGCCAACTTCTTCTCCTCCTCCTCACTCTCTAGCTGAACATTACAAGAACCATATGAGAAAGAAAGACCAAGCCAACTCCCTTCTTCCCTCACCATCCAACCGTGGCCTTTACACAAGTGAAGTGTGAGTTTCTTCTCTTTTTCCCCTCACTGTTCAGCCTTGGCACTCACTCTTGGAAGCTGTCCAAAGGTGTCCTCCTCACCATTTATGCGCATAGATCATCTCCTAGGAAGTGTGGACTTGTTGTTGGTAGAACTAGAAAGGTGTGGTGTGTGAGCAAGAAGTGTGTGCTACAAGAGGTAAGCCTAGAACTTAGACCTCTTCATTGTGTGTAACCATGTGTGTGCATGAGATGTCTCCTTGAATATGTTTTGTTTTGGATTCTTGAATGAGTATGGTAAAGGAATAAGGATGGAGCTATTTTATGAGGATTTGTATGCATGAAAGTCCCATGGTTATGCTTAAGAAATATGCCACTGTTTCCCTTGAATAGGCCACTGTTTCGGTTTCACAAGATCACCAATTTGATGCCACTGTTTCTGCACACAATACTCACTGTTCTAGTGCCTCACATGCCACTGTTTCTGCATAAAATACTCACTGTTTTAGTCCATAATGTGCCACTGTTTCTACATGAAATGCTCACTGTTTTGATGCCACATATGTCACTGTTTTGCACCAAAAATACTCACTGTTTTAGTACTTAATGAGCCACTGTTTCTGCATAAAATAACCACCATATTGATGTTCAAACACCACTATTTGTGCCACTGTTTTAATGTCCAAGAATCATGATTTATGCCACTGTTTTAATGCTCAAAAACCACCAATTATGCCACTGTTTCAATGTTCAAATATCACCACTAATGTCACTGTTTTGGATGTTCAAATGTACCATTCATGCCACTGTTTTGATGCATAAATATCACCACTATGTCACTGTTTCCTGTTCAAATGCAACCATTCATGCCACTGTTTTGATGCACAAAAACCACTACTTATGTCACTGTTTTGATGTTCAAATGCCACTGTTTCTGCCACTGTCTAATGCCACTGTTATGCTACTGTTTTGAGGTCCAAAGTGCCACTGTTTCTGTTTGAAAATGGTCACTGTTTCTGCTGTAAGGTGCTACTGTTTTTCTGCTGTAAAACGTCACTGTTTCTGTCCACTGTTTTTAAGTAAAACGTCACTGTTTCTGTCCACTGTTTTTAAGTAAAACGTCACTGTTTCTGTCCACTGTTTTTAAGGAAAACGTCACTGTTTTCTGCTGTAAAACGCTGCTGTATGCTCACTATTTTTCTGCTGTAAAACACTGTTGTATGCTCACTGTTTTCCACTGTAAAACACTGCTGTATGCTCACTGTTTCTGCTGTAAATCGCCGCTGTAAATGATTGGTTGTAATTGATTTAGGTGCGCTTAAGAAGTGAGATAGTTCGCTGCTGTTTGGTATTGTTTAAGGCACACAAGGTAAGTGTCAGGCGATATTACCTAATGTGACTATTGACTACTGGTATAAAATTGTGACATGATGCTCCATACTCCGTAAAAGTATTATGTTCCTTATGATGAAAGGAAACTGCCAAAAATGTGCCGTGATGGCTATATGATTATGAGGTAAAGACGTTATGTGGCAGCATAACGCATATGAAAAGTATATGTGCCGTGATGGCTATATGAAAGGTATATAAGCATACACCTTACATCATACCGCATTTTTGTACGTTTTGTGTGTGAAAGCATAGCATGGCATGCATGTACCAAGAGCATATAGGTCTTGCTTTTTAGAATAGTTATGTACAGGACCATGTGTTTGAGCAAGCATCATATAGGCATCCCCAAGGTACCGGGGTATGGGACACTTGGCATCAGTCCGCATAGGCCCACAGTTGGAATCCACATGGAGCTCAGGTGCCAAGGTATATTTGATTCCACTGTGAAGTGCGCGCACGACGGTGCTAAAAGCGCAAAGGAAAGGCGTTATATACGCAATATATGAATATGATGAAAAGGAAAGGCGTTATATGCGCTATATATATGAATATGATGAAAAGGAAAAAGGAAAAGGAACAAGGATATGTTGAAGTGACTGTTTATGATTTTGTGCCTAGTTAATACTGTTATATTACTGGTTTTGTTGCCACACTACTGGGATTATTCTCACCTCTTCGGGGCTGCTATTTTCCTAAATGGCAGGAGGACGTAAAAGCATTTGAAGGAGTGATGTTTTGCTGTTGCTTGCTGATGCATGGATTATCACTGTTGCTGTTTGATTGATTGGATGACTGTAATGTTTAATGTTTTGGTACTCTTGGATGACTGTAGTCTTTAATATCTCTATTTTACCTTGAACTTTGATGAACAGCGGCTATTTTGGAAAACGTTTGGGAAAGGAATTTTTGTAAGACTTAAGAGCTGAAATTTTTACAGTGCACCTTACGGGTGGTGTCTTTATGAGCAAACGAACTCTGATTTACTATTATTTTATATGCACGCGAAGCCCCAAACGTGCTCTTTCTAAATCACTTGAAATATTTTTTATCGTCCAAACAGAAGTTATAAGGACTATTGAAACGTCTTACGGATTTGTATACTGCTTTGAGAATCTTTGTTAGCTCATGTGACGTTAACGACTCTAATTCCGCTTAGCAAACGACTCTCTTGGATGCATACAAGGGAGGGCGTTACACTAATTGGTATCAGAGCGGTTTGGTCCATGAATTTGCTTGTGATTGATTGAATGGATTGTTGATTGTGTTTATCTGCTGATTGACTGTCTAAACGTGCTATAGTTTAAGTGCTTGAGTATATATTGACTAGGGTAGTTAGATTGTTTAGGCCGTTCTGTGATAAGACGCGGATGCATAGTTAACTTGTCCGAATTGAACTCGAGCACCTACTTGGAGCTCCTGCCATAAATAGCAG
>JAVKPL010000293.1:0-14732 GCA_032173675.1 Gastrolobium villosum
TGATTTTTTCAAGTTTTTCGACGAAAAATGTATTCCGTCGAAAACGGATTAATAAAATAAATGTAAAAGAAATTGATTTTGTGAAGATTTTTATCGGAAAATGAATTCCGTCGAAAATGAAGTTTTTCGACGGAAAATGGATTCCGTAGAAGATTTTTGATGGAAAATGGTTTCCGTCGAAGATTTTTGATGGAAAATGAATTACTTCGAAAATGGATGAATAAAATAAATGCAAAAGAAATTGATTTTGTGAAGTTTTTCGACGGAAAACAAATTCCGTCGAAAACGGATGAATAAAATAAATGCAAAAGAAATTGATTTTGTGAAGTTTTTCGACGGAAAATGGATTCCGTCGAAGATTTTTGACGGAAAATGAATTCCGTCGAAAATGGATAAATAAAATAAATGCAAAAGAAATTGATTTTGTGAAGTTTTTCGACGGAAAAAGGATTCCGTCGAAGATTTTTGAAGGAAAATGAATTCCGTCGAAAATGGATGAATTCCATCGAACATGGATGAATAAAATAAATGCAAAAGAAATTGATTTTGTGAAGTTTTTCGACGGAAAATGGATTAGGTCGAAAATTTTTGACGGAAAATGTATTCCGTCGAAAACGGATGAATAAAATAAATGCAAAAGAAATTGATTTTGTGAAGTTTTTCAACGGAAAAAGAATTGCGTCGAAAACGGATTAATAAACTAAATGCAAAAGAAATTGATTTTTTGAAGTTTTTCGACGGAAAATGGATTTCGTAGAAGATTTTTGATGGAAAATGGATTCCGTCGAAGATTTTTGACAGAAAATGAATTCCGTCGAAAACGGATGAATAAAATAAATGCAAAAGAAATTGATTTTGTGAAGTTTTTCGACGGAAAATGGATTCTGTCGAAGATTTTGGACGGAAAACGAATACCGTCGAAAATGGATGAATAAAATAAATGCAAAAGAAATTGATTTTATCAAGTTTTTCGACAAAAAATGTATTCCGTCGAAGATTTTTGATGGAAATGAATTCCGTCAAAATTGGATGAATAAAATAAATGCAAAAGAAATTGATTTTTTCAAGTTTTTCGACGAAAAATGTATTCCGTCGAAAACGGATTAATAAAATAAATGTAAAAGAAATTGATTTTGTGAAGATTTTTAACGGAAAATGAATTCCGTCGAAAATGAAGTTTTTCGACGGAAAATGGATTCCGTAGAAGATTTTTGATGGAAAATGGATTCCGTCGAAGATTTTTGACGGAAAATGAATTCCGTCGAAAACGGATGAATAAAATAAATGCAAAAGAAATTGATTTTGTGAAGATTTTTGACGGAAAACAAATTCCGTCGAAGATTTTTGACGGAAAATAAATTCCATCGAACATGGATGAATAAAATAAATGCAAAAGAAATTGATTTTGTGAAGTTTTTCGACGGAAAATGGATTCCTACGACGGAAAATGGATGAATAAAATAAATGCAAAAGAAATTGATTTTGTGAAGTTTTTCGACGGAAAACAAATTCCGTCGAAAACGGATGAATAAAATAAATGCAAAAGAAATTGATTTTGTGAAGTTTTTCGACGGAAAATGGATTCCGTCGAAGATTTTTGACGGAAAATGAATTCCGTCGAAAATGGATAAATAAAATAAATGCAAAAGAAATTGATTTTGTGAAGTTTTTCGACGGAAAAAGGATTCCGTCGAAGATTTTTGAAGGAAAATGAATTCCGTCGAAAATGGATGAATAAAATAAATGTAAAAGAAATTGATTTTATGAAGTTTTTCGATGAAAAATGGATTCCGTCAAACATTTTTGACGAAAAATATATTCCGTCGAAAACGGATGAATAAAATAAATGCAAAAGAAATTGATTTTGTGAAGTTTTTCGACGGAAAACAAATTCCGTCGAAAACGGATGAATAAAATAAATGCAAAAGAAATTGATTTTGTGAAGATTTTTGACGGAAAATGGATTCCGTCGAAGATTTTTGACGGAATATAAATTCCATCGAACATGGATGAATAAAATAAATGCAAAAGAAATTGATTTTGTGAAGTTTTTCGACGGAAAATGGATTAGGTCGAAAATTTTTGACGGAAAATGTATTCCGTCGAAAACGGATGAATAAAATAAATGCAAAAGAAATTGATTTTGTGAAGTTTTTCAACGGAAAAAGAATTGCGTCGAAAACGGATTAATAAACTAAATGCAAAAGAAATTGATTTTTTGAAGTTTTTCGACGGAAAATGGATTTCGTAGAAGATTTTTGATGGAAAATGGATTCCGTCGAAGATTTTTGACAGAAAATGAATTCCGTCGAAAACGGATGAATAAAATAAATGCAAAAGAAATTGATTTTGTGAAGTTTTTCGACGGAAAATGGATTCCGTCGAAGATTTTGGACGGAAAACGAATACCGTCGAAAATGGATGAATAAAATAAATGCAAAAGAAATTGATTTTATCAAGTTTTTCGACGAAAAATGTATTCCGTCGAAGATTTTTGACGGAAAATGAATTCCGTCGAAAATGGATGAATAAAATAAATGCAAAAGAAATTGATTTTTTCAAGTTTTTCGACGAAAAATGTATTCCGTCGAAAACGGATTAATAAAATAAATGTAAAAGAAATTGATTTTGTGAAGATTTTTAACGGAAAATGAATTCCGTCGAAAATGAAGTTTTTCGACGGAAAATGGATTCCGTAGAAGATTTTTGATGGAAAATGGATTCCGTCGAAGATTTTTGATTGGAAAACGGATGGATAATAAATGAAAAAGAAATTGAATTTGTGAAGTTTTTAGACGGAAAACAAATTCCGTCGAAAACGATGCATAAAATAAATGCAAAAGAAATTGATTTTGTGAAGATTTTTGACGGAAAATGGATTCCGTCGAAGATTTTTGACGGAAAATAAATTCCATCGAACATGGATGAATAAAATAAATGCAAAAGAAATTGATTTTGTGAAGTTTTTCGACGGAAAATGGATTAGGTCGAAAATTTTTGACGGAAAATGTATTCCGTCAAAAATGGATGAATAAAATAAATGCAAAAGAAATTGATTTTGTGAAGTTTTTCAACGGAAAAAGAATTGCGTCGAAAACGGATTAATAAAATAAATGCAAAAGAAATTGATTTTTTGAAGTTTTTCGACGGAAAATGGATTTCGTAGAAGATTTTTGATGGAAAATGGATTCCGTCGAAGATTTTTGACAGAAAATGAATTCCGTCGAAAACGGATGAATAAAATAAATGAAAAAGAAATTGATTTTGTGAAGTTTTTCGACGGAAAATGGATTCCGTCGAAGATTTTGGACGGAAAACGAATACCGTCGAAAATGGATGAATAAAATAAATGCAAAAGAAATTGATTTTATGAAGTTTTTCGACGAAAAATGTATTGCGTCGAAAACGGATTAATAAAATAAATGCAAAAGAAATTGATTTTTTGAAGTTTTTCGACGGAAAATGGATTTCGTAGAAGATTTTTGATGGAAAATGGTTTCCGTCGAAGATTTTTGACGGAAAATGAATTCCGTCGAAAATGGATGAATAAAATAAATGCAAAAGAAATTGATTTTATGAAGTTTTTCGATGAAAAATGGATTCCGTCGAACATTTTTGACGAAAATGTATTCCGTCGAAAACGGATGAATAAAATAAATGCAAAAGAAATAGATTTTGTGAAGTTTTTCGACGGAAAAAGAATTGCGTCGAAAACGGATTAATAAAATAAATGCAAAAGAAATTGATTTTTTGAAGTTTTTCCACGAAAAATGAATTTCGTAGAAGATTTTTGATGGAAAATGGATTCCGTCGAAGATTTTTGACAGAAAATGAATTCCGTCGAAAACGGATGAATAAAATAAATGCAAAAGAAATTGATTTTATCAAGTTTTTCGACGAAAATTGTATTCCGTCGAAGACTTTTGTCGGAAAATGAATTCCGTCGAAAATGGATGAATAAAATAAATGCAAAAGAAATTGATTTTATCAAGTTTTTCGACGCAAAATGTATTCCGTCGAAGATTTTTGACGAAAAATGTATTCCGTCGAAAACGGATGAATAAAATAAATGCAAAATAAATTGATTTTGTGAAGTTTTTCGACGGAAAACAAATTCCGTCGAAAACGGATGAATAAGATAAATGCAAAAGAAATTGATTTTGTGAAGTTTTTCGACGGAAAATGGATTCCGTCGAAGATTTTTGACGGAAAATGAATTCCGTCGAAAATGGATGATTAAAATAAATGCAAAAGAAATTGATTTTGTGAAGTTTTTCGACGGAAAAAGGATTCCGTCGAAGATTTTTGAAGGAAAATGAATTCCGTCGAAAATGGATGAATAAAATAAATGTAAAAGAAATTGATTTTATGATGTTTTTCGATGAAAAATGGATTCCGTCGAACATTTTTGACGAAAAATGTATTCCGTCGAAAACGGATGAATAAAATAAATGCAAAAGAAATTGATTTTGTGAAGTTTTTCGACGGAAAACAAATTCCGTCGAAAACGGATGAATAAAATAAATGCAAAAGAAATTGATTTTGTGAAGATTTTTGACGGAAAATGGATTCCGTCGAAGATTTTTGACGGAAAATAAATTCCATCGAACATGGATGAATAAAATAAATGCAAAAGAAATTGATTTTGTGAAGTTTTTCGACGGAAAATGGATTAGGTCGAAAATTTTTGACGGAAAATGTATTCCGTCGAAAACGGATGAATAAAATAAATGCAAAAGAAATTGATTTTGTGAAGTTTTTCAACGGAAAGAGAATTGCGTCGAAAACGGATTAATTAGCTAAATGCAAAAGAAATTGATTTTTTGAAGTTTTTCGACAGAAAATGGATTTCGTAGAAGATTTTTTATGGAAAATGGATTCCGTCGAAGATTTTTGACAGAAAATGAATTCCGTCGAAAACGGATGAATAAAATAAATGCAAAAGAAATTGATTTTGTGAAGTTTTTCGACGGAAAATGGATTCCGTCGAAGATTTTGGACGGAAAACGAATACCGTCGAAAATGGATGAATAAAATAAATGCAAAAGAAATTGATTTTATCAAGTTTTTCGACAAAAAATGTATTCCGTCGAAGATTTTTGACGGAAATGAATTCCGTCGAAAATGGATGAATAAAATAAATGCAAAAGAAATTGATTTTTTCAAGTTTTTCGACGAAAAATGTATTCCGTCGAAAACGGATTAATAAAATAAATGTAAAAGAAATTGATTTTGTGAAGATTTTTAACGGAAAATGAATTCCGTCGAAAATGAAGTTTTTCGACGGAAAATGGATTCCGTAGAAGATTTTTTAGGGAAAATGGTTTCCGTCGAAGATTTTTGATGGAAAATGAATTCCTTCGAAAATGGATGAATAAAATAAATGCAAAAGAAATTGAGAGTTTTTCGACGGAAAATGAATTCCGTCGAAAACGGATGAATAAAATAAATGCAAAAGAAATTGATTTTGTGAAGTTTTTCGACGGAAAATGGATTCCGTCGAAGATTTTTGACGGAAAATGAATTCCGTCGAAAATGGATGAATAAAATAAATGCAAAAGAAATTGATTTTGTGAAGTTTTTCGACGGAAAAAGGATTCCGTCGAAGATTTTTGAAGGAAAATGAATTCCGTCGAAAATGGATGAATAAAATAAATGCAAAAGAAATTGATTTTATGAAGTTTTTCGATTTTTGATTCCGGAAAATGGATTCCGTCGAACATTTTTGACGAAAAATGTATTCCGTCAACGGATGAATAAAATAAATGCAAAAGAAATTGATTTTGTGAAGTTTTTCGACGGAAAACAAATTCCGTCGAAAACGGATGAATAAAATAAATGCAAAAGAAATTGATTTTGTGAAGATTTTTGACGGAAAATGGATTCCGTCGAAGATTTTTGACGGAAAATAAATTCCATCGAACATGGATGAATAAAATAAATGCAAAAGAAATTGATTTTGTGAAGTTTTTCGACGGAAAATGGATTAGGTCGAAAATTTTTGACGGAAAATGTATTCCGTCGAAAACGGATGAATAAAATAAATGCAAAAGAAATTGATTTTGTGAAGTTTTTCAACGGAAAGAGAATTGCGTCGAAAACGGATTAATTAGCTAAATGCAAAAGAAATTGATTTTTTGAAGTTTTTCGACAGAAAATGGATTTCGTAGAAGATTTTTGATGGAAAATGGATTCCGTCGAAGATTTTTGACAGAAAATGAATTCCGTCGAAAACGGATGAATAAAATAAATGCAAAAGAAATTGATTTTGTGAAGTTTTTTGACGGAAAATGGATTCCGTCGAAGATTTTGGACGGAAAACGAATACCGTCGAAAATGGATGAATAAAATAAATGCAAAAGAAATTGATTTTATCAAGTTTTTCGACGAAAAATGTATTCCGTCGAAGATTTTTGACGGAAAATGAATTCCGTCGAAAATGGATGAATAAAATAAATGCAAAAGAAATTGATTTTTTCAAGTTTTTCGACGAAAAATGTATTCCGTCGAAAACGGATTAATAAAATAAATGTAAAAGAAATTGATTTTGTGAAGATTTTTAACGGAAAATGAATTCCGTCGAAAATGAAGTTTTTCGACGGAAAATGGATTCCGTAGAAGATTTTTGATGGAAAATGGATTCCGTCGAAGATTTTTGACGGAAAATGAATTCCGTCGAAAACGGATGAATAAAATAAATGCAAAAGAAATTGATTTTGTGAAGTTTTTAGACGGAAAACAAATTCCGTCGAAAACGGATGAATAAAATAAATGCAAAAGAAATTGATTTTGTGAAGTTTTTGACGGAAAATGGATTCCGTCGAAGATTTTTGACGGAAAATGAATTCCGTCGAAAATGGATGAATAAAATAAATGCAAAAGAAATTGATTTTGTGAAGTTTTTGACGGAAAATGGATTCCGTCGAAATTTTTGACGGAAAATGAATTCCGTCGAAAACGGATGAATAAAATAAATGCAAAAGAAATTGATTTTGTGAAGTTTTTCGACGGAAAAAGAATTGCGTCGAAAACGGATGAATAAAATAAATGCAAAAGAAATTGATTTTGTGAAGTTTTTGATGGAAAATGGATTCCGTCGAAGATTTTTGACGGAAAATGAATTCCGTCGAAAACGGATGAATAAAATAAATGCAAAAGAAATTGATTTTGTGAAGTTTTTCGACGGAAAATGACGGAAAAATGAATTCCGTCGAAAACGGATGAATAAAATAAATGCAAAAGAAATTGATTTTGAAGTTTTTCGACGGAAAATGGATTCCGTCGAAGATTTTTGATGGAAAATGGATTCGAAAACGGATGAATAAAATAAATGCAAAAGAAATTGATTTTGTGAAGTTTTTCGACGGGAAAATGGATTCCGTCGAAATTTTTGACGGAAAATGAATTCCGTCGAAAATGGATGAATAAAATAAATGCAAAAGAAATTGATTTTGTGAAGTTTTTTGACGGAAAACAAATTCCGTCAAAAAACGGATGAATAAAATAAATGCAAAAGAAATTGATTTTGTGAAGATTTTTGACGGAAAATGGATTCCGTCGAAGATTTTTGACGGAAAATAAATTCCATCGAACATGGATGAATAAAATAAATGCAAAAGAAATTGATTTTGTGAAGTTTTTCGACGGAAAATGGATTAGGTCGAAAATTTTTGACGGAAAATGTATTCCGTCAAAAATGGATGAATAAAATAAATGCAAAAGAAATTGATTTTGTGAAGTTTTTCAACGGAAAAAGAATTGCGTCGAAAACGGATTAATAAAATAAATGCAAAAGAAATTGATTTTTTGAAGTTTTTCGACGGAAAATGGATTTCGTAGAAGATTTTTGATGGAAAATGGATTCCGTCGAAGATTTTTGACAGAAAATGAATTCCGTCGAAAACGGATGAATAAAATAAATGAAAAAGAAATTGATTTTGTGAAGTTTTTCGACGGAAAACAAATTCCGTCGAAAACGGATGAATAAAATAAATGCAAAAGAAATTGATTTTGTGAAGATTTTTGACGGAAAATGGATTCCGTCGAAGATTTTTGACGGAAAATAAATTCCATCGAACATGGATGAATAAAATAAATGCAAAAGAAATTGATTTTGTGAAGTTTTTCGACGGAAAATGGATTAGGTCGAAAATTTTTGACGGAAAATGTATTCCGTCGAAAACGGATGAATAAAATAAATGCAAAAGAAATTGATTTTGTGAAGTTTTTCAACGGAAAAAGAATTGCGTCGAAAACGGATTAATAAACTAAATGCAAAAGAAATTGATTTTTTGAAGTTTTTCGACAGAAAATGGATTTCGTAGAAGATTTTTGATGGAAAATGGATTCCGTCGAAGATTTTTGACAGAAAATGAATTCCGTCGAAAACGGATGAATAAAATAAATGCAAAAGAAATTGATTTTGTGAAGTTTTTCGACGGAAAATGGATTCTGTCGAAGATTTATGACAGAAAATGAATTCCGTCGAAAACGGATGAATAAAATAAATGCAAAAGAAATTGATTTTGTGAAGTTTTTCGACGGAAAATGGATTCCGTCGAAGATTTTGGACGGAAAACGAATACCGTCGAAAATGGATGAATAAAATAAATGCAAAAGAAATTGATTTTATCAAGTTTTTCGACAAAAAATGTATTCCGTCGAAGATTTTTGACGGAAATGAATTCCGTCGAAAATGGATGAATAAAATAAATGCAAAAGAAATTGATTTTTTCAAGTTTTTCGACGAAAAATGTATTCCGTCGAAAACGGATTAATAAAATAAATGTAAAAGAAATTGATTTTGTGAAGATTTTTAACGGAAAATGAATTCCGTCGAAAATGAAATTTTTCGACGGAAAATGGATTCCGTCGAAAAGATTTTAAATGCAAAAAAATTGATTCCGTGAAGATTTTTGACGGAAAATGAATTCCGTCGAAAATGGATTAATTAAATAAATGTAAAAGAAATTGATTTTGTGAAGTTTTTCGACGGAAAAATGAATTCCGTCGAAAACGGATGAATAAAATAAATGCAAAAGAAATTGATTTTGTGAAGTTTTTCGACGGAAAATGGATTCCGTCGAAGATTTTTGACGGAAAATGAATTCCGTCGAAAATGGATGAATAAAATAAATGCAAAAGAAATTGATTTTGTGAAGTTTTTCGACGGAAAAAGAATTCCGTCGAAAACGGATTGAATAAAATAAATGCAAAAGAAATTGATAAAATAAGTTTGCAAAAAAATTGATTTTATGAAGATTTTTGATGGAAAATGGATTCCGTCGAAGATTTTTGACAGAAAAATGAATTCCGTCGAAAACGGATGAATAAAATAAATGCAAAAGAAATTGATTTTGTGAAGTTTTTCGACGGAAAATGGATTCCGTCGAAGATTTTTGACGGAAAATAAATTCCGTCGAAAATGGATGAATAAAATAAATGCAAAAGAAATTGATTTTGTGAAGTTTTTCGACGGAAAATGGATTCCGTCGAAAATTTTTGACGGAAAATGTATTCCGTCGAAAACGGATGAATAAAATAAATGCAAAAGAAATTGATTTTGTGAAGTTTTTCGACGGAAAACAAATTCCGTCGAAAACGGATGAATAAAATAAATGCAAAAGAAATTGAATGAAGTTTTGCAAAAGAAAATGGATTTCGTGAAGATTTTTGACGGAAAACAAATTCCGTCGAAAACGGATGAATAAAATAAATGCAAAAGAAATTGATTTTGTGAAGATTTTTGACGGAAAATGGATTCCGTCGAAGATTTTTGACGGAAAATAAATTCCATCGAACATGGATGAATAAAATAAATGCAAAAGAAATTGATTTTGTGAAGTTTTTCGACGGAAAATGGATTAGGTCGAAAATTTTTGACGGAAAATGTATTCCGTCAAAAATGGATGAATAAAATAAATGCAAAAGAAATTGATTTTGTGAAGTTTTTCAACGGAAAAAGAATTGCGTCGAAAACGGATTAATAAAATAAATGCAAAAGAAATTGATTTTTTGAAGTTTTTCGACGGAAAATGGATTTCGTAGAAGATTTTTGATGGAAAATGGATTCCGTCGAAGATTTTTGACGGAAAATGAATTCCGTCGAAAACGGATGAATAAAATAAATGAAAAAGAAATTGATTTTGTGAAGTTTTTCGACGGAAAACAAATTCCGTCGAAAACGGATGAATAAAAATGCAAAAGAAATTGATTTTGTGAAGATTTTTGACGGAAAATGGATTCCGTCGAAGATTTTTGACGGAAAATAAATTCCATCGAACATGGATGAATAAAATAAATGCAAAAGAAATTGATTTTGTGAAGTTTTTCGACGGAAAATGGATTAGGTCGAAATTTTTTGACGGAAAATGTATTCCGTCGAAAACGGATGAATAAAATAAATGCAAAAGAAATTGATTTTGTGAAGTTTTTCAACGGAAAAAGAATTGCGTCGAAAACGGATTAATAAACTAAATGCAAAAGAAATTGATTTTTTGAAGTTTTTCGACAGAAAATGGATTTCGTAGAAGATTTTTGATGGAAAATGGATTCCGTCGAAGATTTTTGACAGAAAATGAATTCCGTCGAAAACGGATGAATAAAATAAATGCAAAAGAAATTGATTTTGTGAAGTTTTTCGACGGAAAATGGATTCTGTCGAAGATTTATGACAGAAAATGAATTCCGTCGAAAACGGATGAATAAAATAAATGCAAAAGAAATTGATTTTGTGAAGTTTTTCGACGGAAAATGGATTCCGTCGAAGATTTTGGACGGAAAACGAATACCGTCGAAAATGGATGAATAAAATAAATGCAAAAGAAATTGATTTTATCAAGTTTTTCGACAAAAAATGTATTCCGTCGAAGATTTTTGACGGAAATGAATTCCGTCGAAAATGGATGAATAAAATAAATGCAAAAGAAATTGATTTTGTGAAGTTTTTCGACGGAAAATGATTCCGTCGAAAAGATTTTAAATGTAAAAAAAATTCCGTGAAAATGGATGAATAAAATAAATGCAAAAGAAATTGATTTTGTGAAGTTTTTGACGGAAAATGGATTCCGTCGAAGATTTTTGACGGAAAATGAATTCCGTCGAAAATGGATGAATAAAATAAATGCAAAAGAAATTGATTTTGTGAAGTTTTTCGACGGAAAATGGATTAGGTCGAAATTTTTTGACGGAAAATGTATTCCGTCGAAAACGGATGAATAAAATAAATGCCAAAGAAATTGATTTTGTGAAGTTTTTCAACGGAAAAAGAATTGCGTCGAAAATGGATGAATAAAATAAATGCAAAAGAAATTGATTTTGTGAAGATTTTTGATGGAAAATGGATTCCGTCGAAGATTTTTGAGGAAAATGAATTCCGTCGAAAACGGATGAATAAAATAAATGCAAAAGAAATTGATTTTGTGAAGTTTTTCGACGGAAAATGGATTCCGTCGAAGATTTTTGACGGAAAATGAATTCCGTCGAAAATGGATGAATAAAATAAATGCAAAAGAAATTGATTTTGTGAAGTTTTTCGACGGAAAATGGATTAGGTCGAAAATTTTTGACGGAAAATGTATTCCGTCGAAAACGGATGAATAAAATAAATGCAAAAGAAATTGATTTTGTGAAGTTTTTCAACGGAAAAAGAATTGCGTCGAAAACGGATTAATATAATAAATGCAAAAGAAATTGATTTTTTGAAGTTTTTCAACGGAAAATGGATTTCGTAGAAGATTTTTGATGGAAAATGGATTCCGTCGAAGATTTTTGACGGAAAATGAATTCCGTCGAAAACGGATGAATAAAATAAATGCAAAAGAAATTGATTTTGTGAAGTTTTTCGACGGAAAACAAATTCCGTCGAAAACGGATGAATAAAATAAATGCAAAAGAAATTGATTTTGTGAAGATTTTTGACGGAAAATGGATTCCGTCGAAGATTTTTGACGGAAAATAAATTCCATCGAACATGGATGAATAAAATAAATGCAAAAGAAATTGATTTTGTGAAGTTTTTCGACGGAAAATGGATTAGGTCGAAATTTTTGACGGAAAATGTATTCCGTCGAAAACGGATGAATAAAATAAATGCAAAAGAAATTGATTTTGTGAAGTTTTTCAACGGAAAAAGAATTGCGTCGAAAACGGATTAATAAAATAAATGCAAAAGAAATTGATTTTTTGAAGTTTTTCGACGGAAAATGGATTTCGTAGAAGATTTTTGATGGAAAATGGATTCCGTCGAAGATTTTTGACAGAAAATGAATTCCGTCGAAAACGGATGAATAAAATAAATGCAAAAGAAATTGATTTTGTGAAGTTTTTCGACGTCGAAGATTTTTGACGGAAAATGAATTCCGTCGAAAACGGATGAATAAAATAAATGCAAAAGAAATTGATTTTGTGAAGTTTTTCGACGGAAAATGGATTCCGTCGAAATTTTTGACGGAAAATGAATTCCGTCGAAAATGGATGAATAAAATAAATGCAAAAGAAATTGATTTTGTGAAGTTTTTCGACGGAAAATGGATTCCGTCGAAGATTTTTGACGGAAAATGATTCCGTCGAAAACGGATGAATAAAATAAATGCAAAAGAAATTGATTTTTGAAAGCAAAAGAAATTGATTTTGTGAAGATTTTTGACGGAAAACAAATTCCGTCGAAAACGGATGAATAAAATAAATGCAAAAGAAATTGATTTTGTGAAGATTTTTGACGGAAAATGGATTCCGTCGAAGATTTTTGACGGAAAATAAATTCCATCGAACATGGATGAATAAAATAAATGCAAAAGAAATTGATTTTGTGAAGTTTTTCGACGGAAAATGGATTAGGTCGAAAATTTTTGACGGAAAATGTATTCCGTCGAAAACGGATGAATAAAATAAATGCAAAAGAAATTGATTTTGTGAAGTTTTTCAACGGAAAAAGAATTGCGTCGAAAACGGATTAATAAACTAAATGCAAAAGAAATTGATTTTTTGAAGTTTTTCGACAGAAAATGGATTTCGTAGAAGATTTTTGATGGAAAATGGATTCCGTCGAAGATTTTTGACAGAAAATGAATTCCGTCGAAAACGGATGAATAAAATAAATGCAAAAGAAATTGATTTTGTGAAGTTTTTCGACGGAAAATGGATTCTGTCGAAGATTTATGACAGAAAATGAATTCCGTCGAAAACGGATGAATAAAATAAATGCAAAAGAAATTGATTTTGTGAAGTTTTTCGACGGAAAATGGATTCTGTCGAAGATTTTGGACGGAAAACGAATACCGTCGAAAATGGATGAATAAAATAAATGCAAAAGAAATTGATTTTATCAAGTTTTTCGACAAAAAATGTATTCCGTCGAAGATTTTTGACGGAAATGAATTCCGTCGAAAATGGATGAATAAAATAAATGCAAAAGAAATTGATTTTTTCAAGTTTTTCGACGAAAAATGTATTCCGTCGAAAACGGATTAATAAAATAAATGTAAAAGAAATTGATTTTGTGAAGATTTTTAACGGAAAATGAATTCCGTCGAAAATGAAGTTTTTCGACGGAAAATGGATTCCGTAGAAGATTTTTGATGGAAAATGGTTTCCGTCGAAGATTTTTGATGGAAAATGAATTCCTTCGAAAATGGATGAATAAAATAAATGCAAAAGAAATTGATTTTGTGAAGTTTTTCGACGGAAAACGAATTCCGTCGAAAACGGATGAATAAAATAAATGCAAAAGAAATTGATTTTGTGAAGTTTTTCGACGGAAAATGGATTCCGTCGAAGATTTTTGACGGAAAATGAATTCCGTCGAAAATGGATGATTAAAATAAATGCAAAAGAAATTGATTTTGTGAAGTTTTTCGACGGAAAAAGGATTCCGTCGAAGATTTTTGAAGGAAAATGAATTCCGTCGAAAATGGATGAATAAAATAAATGTAAAAGAAATTGATTTTATGATGTTTTTCGATGAAAAATGGATTCCGTCGAACATTTTTGACGAAAAATGTATTCCGTCGAAAACGGATGAATAAAATAAATGCAAAAGAAATTGATTTTGTGAAGTTTTTCGACGGAAAACAAATTCCGTCGAAAACGGATGAATAAAATAAATGCAAAAGAAATTGATTTTGTGAAGATTTTTGACGGAAAATGGATTCCGTCGAAGATTTTTGACGGAAAATAAATTCCATCGAACATGGATGAATAAAATAAATGCAAAAGAAATTGATTTTGTGAAGTTTTTCGACGGAAAATGGATTAGGTCGAAAATTTTTGACGGAAAATGTATTCCGTTGAAAACGGATGAATAAAATAAATGCAAAAGAAATTGATTTTGTGAAGTTTTTCAACGGAAAGAGAATTGCGTCGAAAACGGATTAATTAGCTAAATGCAAAAGAAATTGATTTTTTGAAGTTTTTCGACAGAAAATGGATTTCGTAGAAGATTTTTGATGGAAAATGGATTCCGTCGAAGATTTTTGACAGAAAATGAATTCCGTCGAAAACGGATGAATAAAATAAATGCAAAAGAAATTGATTTTGTGAAGTTTTTCGACGGAAAATGGATTCCGTCGAAGATTTTGGACGGAAAACGAATACCGTCGAAAAATGCAAAAGAAATTGATTTTATCAAGTTTTTCGACGAAAAATGTATTCCGTCGAAGATTTTTGACGGAAAATGAATTCCGTCGAAAATGGATGAATAAAATAAATGCAAAAGAAATTGATTTTTTCAAGTT
>JAVKPL010000294.1:0-14814 GCA_032173675.1 Gastrolobium villosum
TGGCTTTTTATTCGATAAATAAGTTAGGGAATAACTTCTGAAGATAAACAAAATTTGGGTGTCCTAACCTACGATGCCATAACAAAACATCATTACAATCATCTGATAAACATAGAGTGTGGTTTGAAAAAATCCTCCTTTCACAAAGATCCTCCTCCAAATAGTAGAGCCCTTCTTCTTCTCTAGCACTGCCAATCATCATCCCCGAGTCCTGCTCCTGAAAGATACAAGTATTTGCAGAAAACTTAGCAACACAATGCAACTCAGCAGTAAGTTTACTAATAGAGATGAGGTTATAAAAGGAAGAGGAGACATGAAGGACAGAATTCAAAATAATATGCTCAGAAAGTTTAATGGATCCCTTGCCCGCAATAGTGGAGAAACTTCCATCAGCTGTTCTTATTCATGACGGGTGATAGTAAGGGATATAGGAAGAAAATAAGGTTGCATTACCTGTCATGTGATCAGAGGCTCCTGTATCAAGGATCCATCGATTACTATGTTCAACATGGAATGCCATACCTTTTTGAGCAACATGACTAGTTTCCGCAGCAGGTTGAGACATTAATTTCTGAAATTTCTCATACTGGGCCTTAGAGAGGAAAAAACCATCGGAATTTGAAGGGACATGGGACCCCTCTCCCTTATCTTCAGAAGATACTTGATCAGCACGATTCTTGTTCTGTCCTTTTGGTTTCCAGTTTGGTGGTTTGCCATGAATTTCCCAACATTTTTCACGGGTGTGACCACCCTTATTACAATGAGAACACCAACGATCAGAACGTTTTGAATCCCCAGAAGGACGAGCAGTATTCTTTGCTATAAGGGCAGACCCATCAGAAGACTTAGGATCCTTATCACCCAACATTACCTTTCGACGAAGCTCCTCCCTTCGTACCTCAGAAAAAGCAGTGGCAATGGAAGGTAATGGTTTTTGCCCCAAAATTCTTCCACGAACATCATCCAGATCAGAATTGAGGCCAGCAAGAAAATCATAGAGACGCCTTTTCTCTATATAATTTTTAAATATTGCATTAGCATCTAAACCTTGAAGGTCTGCTTTATCATAAAGATCCAACTCTTGCCACAATGTTTTTAAAGCAAGGAAGTACTCAGTAACAGTCTTCCCCCCTTGGCGTAAATCTTTCACCTTGGTGTTGAATTCAAAAGCCTGAGAGGCATTGCCCAGGTCAGAGTAGTATTCTTTAACAGCTTCCCAAATTTCTTGAGCCGTATCAAGGAATAAATAAGTTTGACTGATATCTGGTTCCATAGAATTGGTCAGCCATGTCATGACCAAAGCATTTTCAGTCACCCAAGCATCATAGCCAGGTTCATGTTGTGCTGGTTGAACCTTTTTTCCATCCAGATACCCCATCTTCCCTTTAGCCTGGATGAACAACTTAACAGATTGGCACCATTGCACATAGTTCCTACCGTTTAAACGGTGATTGGTGATCTGCATTGCTGGGTTGTCTCCAGAAAACGAAGAAATGGGAAGGGGTGAAGTTCCGGTCGAAATTCCAGATGAACTTTCAACATTTTCAGTGTCCATGGCTTCCTAACAACAATACCCAGAAAAAAAAGTTCCTCCAAATATGGTTTTGACCCTCAAAACATGAAGAGGGAAGGCAGACGATCAGAACGAGGTATGACTCGCCGGAAAAAAATGGCAGGATGGCGGCGCGTGGACCACACGCGCCGGCGAGGCTGACGGACGGTGGCGGCGCGTGGCGGCGCGTGACGGCGTTTCCGGCGACGGGTCTTTTGTTGGCTGGCTCGGAATTTCGTTCTGGATCTAGTGGTGGCCTTGGTTTTGTAGTTGGAGGTGTCTAGGTGAGGATTCTGACTTTGGCAGAAGCAAAAATACGAAAAAGGAATGGAAGGAAGGCATAAAAGGAAATTAGAACGGGGAAGAGACTGGATTATAACCAGCTCTGATACCATGATGAAAAGAAGAAGTGTTTTATGAATAAACTTCTGATTCATTGCTTGAAAGATCCAGGGAGGTACAATTTATAAGGAGTACAAAGAACAATGCTAATAAATAAGAACAAAAAACTAAGAGGCATACAAAAGACTAAGAGACATATTTACAATAACAAGAAAGCCTAATAAATAAAGGAACAGATAACAAGAAAGAAATAAATGAATTCTAGAATATTCTACACAAGGATTGAAGTCCAGTCCACTTTATGTCATAGGCTTTGACACCAAATAGGACCAAATTGCTTGTTGCAATCTGTTACAAAGCCACTACAAGTCTATCAGAGGAGGAAAGATAGGAAGAATTGGGCCTCCAATCCAACAGCACCAACCGGCCCTATTATAGAAAGCAGTGTGGAAGCCCAAGTTGAAGATGGAAGTCACAATGAGAAGGACCAGATTGCCCTCCAACAGAATGAAAGCGTGGAAAGGAGCGAGGAATGAAGTCAGTTAGAGTTATATAAAAGTGAGATGGGTGTAGGGGAGGGGGTGTGCATTGTAGTTTGTTTGGGTCCCTTAGTGGATATTGGGAGAGAGTGGAGCCTCTCTTATGTGCTTCACAACTATTGTTTGCTTTCTTGTTATTTTCTTTTTTCTGTGATTTCAATTACTCTGTGGAACTCTCTGATAGAAGCGACGTTATTTCTGAATGAATATGGTTCTTAAAATACACAAAGTCTGATATGTTTCTGATTCATTTACTGGTTCACGCATTTATTTTAATATTCTGAGATAAACTGTAACACAATCACTGCTTTTTGAGATCTTGGTTGATGGCATCCTTAGAAGCCTATGTAGCTTTAAGAGTACTCCCTGGCCAATTTCTTGTTTACTAAGATGAAGAGTCCTTATTTCAGTTATTTGTCCCAAATCAAATACAATTTTAATTGAACTAGATGTGTGAATTGACATACTAAATTTTGTTAATTGTGTGTTATATTCCTAAATGTAATTTGAAATTGTCCAACACAGCTTAACTTGAAACACTGTTCTACCCAGAGTAATTAGAACTTTGCTCTTTGTAGATCCGATTTATATTATTACTGGGTTCTAGTTCTGCATTCTAATTTTTGTTTATTGTTTTAGTTAAATTTTCTTCAAAGTGGCTGAGTCTTCATTATAAAATTGTTGTATTATGTCTTATGGAATTAACCTCTGTCATCTTCTTCATGAGACAAAGGATGGCTAAGAACTAGAGTTCAATTGTGAGATGGTCCCTTGTACATGAGGTGGACTTGGTTTGCGCCATTGTTTTGCTTTTCTTACCAAGTTTGTTGTTTATCAAAGCGAATTAAGGAGAAGTTGGTGCATGGCTTGAATTTTTTATTTTAAACTTTTAGGTAATATGTGACTGAAACAAGGAAATTAGGTATTCAAAGATGAAAGTTATCTCTTTTATACTGTAATTATAAGCTCTACCAATGAGACTTTCCTGGCACTTAAGTGGTAAAACTTTTATGACCACCAAGTCATGGATAGTTTATTTTATGATTTTATTTGTGCTTTCTATTAGAGACTCTGACTAATCTTCTGATTGAATTCATCCTCAACGGAGCCTTCAACGTTTATGAAATGAACCATCAAATTTTCCATGTGCATTTCCATTCAAATGTAACTAACCAGACTTGCTGACAGCACAATAGATAGTGTCTAGTCTGATGTTCTTATTGTCATTGTGTCTTGTGTAGGATGATATTCCTAAAGTTCTTTGCAACACTTTTAAGTGGCTATCGCAATTTCCTAGTATGAATTTTCTATTTCTTGTTTCAAAGATTTGGTTTTCAATCTTCCATAGCTCAACTTTATGATCTTTGAAGTTTTCTTTTTTTGGCAATAGGAAAATAGTGATACTCATGTCTTCAACACTCAGGCATTTTTGAAGAAGCGGTCTCGATCTACTAGCCAACCACCAGAGCCCATGGTACTTTTAGTTCATAACATTGATTATGTTCTCTTATGAGGAGTGATGGCAAATTCCAATGGCTTAAATGATCCCAATCATGATTAAATTTCTTCGATGATTGTAAAGAACCAATGTAACCGAAAACTTAAGCTGTTACGTGAAGTCACATTAATGATTTTATATTATATTTCTTTAATAAACTCCTTCATACAAGAGCCCATTGGGTTTAAATGATAAATAAATGCACAAGCCCATCTACCTATACTGAGAAATTTCATAATATTTAATTATTTTTTAATAAAATGGGAGGTGGCGAGAATCGAACTCATGATTAGACTACTTGGTCATAGAGGCTCTGATACCATGTAAAGAACAAATTTAACCGAAAAGTTTAAGTTTTTAGGTGAAGCCACATTAGTGATTTTATATTATATTTCTCTAATACTGGTTATCGTGGTTTAGATTCTGTCTCAGATGTAATGATGAAGATTCTCTTTTCTCCATTGACGAGTGAAATGCTAATTGTGTATTCTTCATATCATTGTAGAATTTTCTGACTTAATACTAATTCCAGATTTGATTTTTACAGATAGCTCAGTTCCTTGACTCTCATGGTTTCTTGGATTATTTGGAGAGAGGGGTAGGTTCTGATGAAAACAACAATAATCTGCTTGATAAGCTACAAGATTCAATTGGAAGAGGTCAAAACCCTATGTCAATTCTTCCTTCATCCTTGGAAGAGCCTGAGATTTTAACAGTATCAGATTCTGATGTTGGAATATCAGGTGAAACGAAGGACTTCTAGCCAAAATGTCTAGCTAAATCAATTTGTTGCGAATGTAAAATAAATTGGATATAGTTATTACTTGTCATTTCTTCAGGATCTGGTGGCAAATACACTTATGATAGATTTCCCTCAAACATCAGAACAGAAGAGCAAGAAGAAAAGAGGAAGCAGATTCTTGCAGCAGTTAGTAATGCTTTTGAGTACTCAGGAAGGCATCCTCCAAGGTAATGCAAGCAATGCCCGAAAGGGTTTAGGATTTTTTTTTTCTTTTTGTTGGTATTGATGCTTGGTAAATTATCCTGCATGCTTTTTCAGTTATTTCGAAACAATTCTTTTTTAAAAGGGAATCTTTCCCAGTGTGCCAAATGTTTGCATGTACATGAGGATAATATGACCAATTTCTGTTTATAAGAGGAGATAAGTCTTAAAAGCTTTTAAGTAAAGTTATACGGTCAAGTCTTGGCATCCATGACCTAGTTTTACATGAAGCTAAGGAGGCCTTTGAATTTATTTGTCTGGCTTGTATCATTTTTTTATGGGTGTCAGCCAATGCCAAACAAAGAAGCAATTTTGACTTACGTAAATAGTTACAACATGTTGTGCCAAATGTTTTGCTTCTTTTTTATCATTATTGTTTGATAAAAGAAATATTCAACATTAACAACACCTTTATCCCAAACTAATTGAGGTTGGTGGTAGATGAACCAAAATGAAAAATACGAAGGCATTGAAAAAAGATAAATCTGAAAAAAGATAAAAAAAATAAAAAATAAGAATAAAAATAAAAAAGTAAAAAAATAAAATAATAATAATAATACATATATAAATATATAGTAAAAATAAAAGGGGAGTAAAAATAAAATAAAAATAAATAAATAAGAGAAAAAAAGATGGGGAAGGGGAAAAGAGAAAGAAGAATAGGGGGGAGATGAAGAAGAAAATGACTAAAAGGGGATCGTTTGGATTTTGGAATATAGGAATAATAACGGGTCTAAGCCTTTCACCATACTTATATTTTTTCTCTATTCCGTCTTAAGACACACCATCCGCCAATTGATAAAAATATTATTAGAGGAAAAAAAGAACGAAGTACAAGAGAGGAGAATGCATTAAGCTAAACCTTGCAAAAGTCATAACAAACTAGAAAAGCTCATCAACTAAGCAAAGCTTGGCTTTCTCTTTGCGTGTCCAACAGTGAAACCTCTCTATACTAACCTTTACAATTATCATAGTTGGGCACCGTGAGGGGCTAAGAAGACCATTTTGTCCTACTAAAGAGGTGACACAAAAAGTTATACTCGAACAATCTGGCATCCCTCCCAACCATAAGCACTAAATATCTGCATATGTTCCACAAAGTGGCCTATGTTTAAAAAATTGAAAAGCTAGTAGTCAATAAATATTCAGAAGCATATTAGAAATTTTATGCACCAATGGAGCCCGGAGAGTAGCAAGAATGTTTTTGATGATTAAGCTGAAGCTTTCAGGTTTTGAGCATCAACTGTTGGTATAGAGTGTTCAGGATGGAATTTGTTCTTGTTGTGACCAACACATTCTGCTTTATTATGTGTATTGAATAAACTGATTGTCATGCTTGTACATTTTATGTTTCTTTTTCTTATTCCTCTGCTTGTTTCTATCTATCTTACCGTTGATTTCTCTGTTTGAGCAGTAAGGATCCTTTAGCAGCAGATACTCTCAGTCCACTTGAGAGAGCTGTAAGTTAACATCACCAGGATATTAGTACTGCTTGTGTGTCTATGTGGTATAGATGCAAATGGTCCCTAACACTAATCTTTTGGTTTCAGGCTGAAAGGGAGCTCATGGTGCTGGATATAAAGGTTAAGCTGCAGGTAGCTTATTTGCCCTTTCTTATGTATTTCCCGTGTGTGAATGCATGCGTGCACCTGTTTGCATGAACTTATTTTTTCCCTTGTAGTTATACAAGTATCATTTTTAATGTAAATCTGGAAATTTAAAAATGCTAATTTGTCGTATAATAGACATGCAGAAGTTAACTTATCACTGCTTCTAGTTTTTAATATTTTCTTCATTTTGATTGGAGATCCACAGAGATCTTGGTTGTCTAAATAAAGTTAGCTTATTCCTCTTGATGAGTGCACTTCCTTCCATCCTTTTGGGATCTGAACTTCGGACCTCCTAGTTGGATGTCCATGTTCTGCCACTGCTGGAAATGATGGGTTAAATTCTTTACCGTAGATCGTATTGTGGCTTCTCCTTCAGTAGAAAATGTTGTGGCTGTGTATCTTGTGCAGATATGTATTTTATGGATTTATGCAGTGGAAATGAATTTCAATTGGTGAATTGTATTTTCCATATGTTCCTTACATGGGTCATGTTGACCTTGAGAATATGTTGCTTAGTACGAAATCTCAAGTTGATATAACGGAGCTTTCCCCCTTAATGTCAAAGAGTTTGCTTGGTAGGACTGAAAATAGTATGGTAGAAGTTCCATTTTTTTCATAGATTATGCAGGCTTGTGAGCTTTTACAAAGAGGTTGGAGCGTCTGTTATGTGTATTTCTTAGAGAGGCAACTGTGGTTAATTGGTTAGCTTCATCTTCTGATAGGTTTTCATGAATTTTCCTGTCCCCAAGCTGGTAATGTTTTTGGCCCTTCGGTTACCCAAAACATATAGGAGAGCTGAAAATTAATGTATCGACCTATATTATGTTCACATACATTGCCATTTCCACCTGCCCATTTTTCACTCCTACAAAGCCAGTCAGAAACTTTCACGTTTTTTTAGTTAATCCCACGTCATACAAAAGCCTCAACCCTAAAGCTCCTCTTACAACATCCAGTGTAACAAAAAAATAAAAACCATTGAGCAGTGGTTTAGATTCTGATGTTTACATGCTTGATGTGTTATAATTCATTTAACCAGTTTTACTTTCTTTATAAAGGCCTCTTATTTACGTTGATGTTGGAAGATTATCTTCTTTTCATTTCATCTGTTTTTCTATTTTTACATTATGTTTTTCTCGTCACACAGGGTTTATGGCTGCGGCTTCTTAAACTGGGAGCAACTGATGATCCTCTCTCATCCTTTGAATATGGAACAATACTCGGTATTGATTTTTTGCAGATCTCAACTTTCTTGCTAATACTTTGTTTGAGATATATAAAAACCATTAATATAGTCTTGCCCAGCACCGGGTTCAATCCTCACTGCCCTCCACTTTCTTTCTAGTGGAATTTCTTTCTTAACACAGGTAGGGTGGCCTATGCATTGTTCACCCTTCAAGCCTAGTGGGCTCTCGTGTGAAGGGGCGTGATAGAGATATATAAAAATCATTAATGTAGCCTCATCCAACAGCTTAAGCTTTTGGGTTGAATTGATTTTTTACATACTAGTGGAAAGAAAATTTTATGTTTCTTGCCAGAAAAATTATTCTATATCACCAGTCTGGAGAGCTTGCCAATAAGTGATTGTGTGGTTGGTTTTGCAGCTTTGATTGAATCCGATGCAGAGGGGATTGGCGGTAGTGGATTTGTTGAATGTATAAGGGAGCATATAAATTCAGTTAGTAGCTTTATTTAGCTAACCCTGATAATTATTTATTTCTATTTATAAATTCTTTTTCTGGGACAATGAAGCTTATGCTGGATCTTTTTATCAGGGTTGGCACTGTCAGCTCACTGAAGAACAATTTATTGCTGTGAAAGAACTGGTAAACGAATGCTATGCTCCTTTTTTGTATTTAACATTTTAATCCTTCATATGTGTGTGATAGAGAAGTAATAAAAAATGGAAGCTTGGTGCTATAAAGCTCCCACTATGTGCAGGATCTAGCAAAGGGTTAGACCTAACTTGTGGGTCTATAGTAGGCAGCTTTACTTTGTATCATACTTATTAATCTCGGATAGTGACGCGTAACAACTGACCCTCCAAACTGCAATACCGCTATAGTGGGTAGCGCTACAACGCTACTGTGCAAATTGTACCTAAGTGATACACTAAATTGTACTCCACAAATTTAAAACTTAAAATATGAAAATGTGACATAAAAAACAAATTTGAAGGATCTCAAACTCAAACATAAATGATTTCAAACATTAAAATTCAAATAATAAGCAAATTGAAAGAATTAAAGTATCAAATAATGTAACACAACAAAATAAAGTGGTAAAAGTGGTAAAATTAGTCAAAATTCAAACTGACACTTAAGTGAAATGTCAAAATCAAAGAACTTAAGGAATTAATCATAATTGAAATCATGAACATCCAAATCTTCATCTTCACTTTCACTGGTATCTAAGTTGTAAATCTCTTCCTTCTACGAAGAGAACACTTTTGCAGAAACTATTGTAGCGTGCAATAGCGGCTGTTACATCCGCTACACTTCGCCTGACCGTCGCGGCGCAATATGTGGCGGCCGGTCGCTGCACCACAACTCAACTTCGCTATAGCGTGTTAAAGCGAGGCTATTCACAAATATGCTTTGTATTTGCTAGATGTTGATTACATGAATTGAACTTGTGATCTTCGGGTCATAGGTCAGCTCCGTATTTAAAAATGTGAATGGCATTTACTAGTGTAGCAACCTTGATATGCAGTCAAGTAAACTAGAGGTATAAATGGGTAATACATCTCCCTTGATTAACATATCCAGCCTGTTGCCCCACTTCCCCCTTCCTCATAACAGATCATTTATAAAGGGATTCACCATTTGAAATCTATAAATGATCTTTTTCCAATAACAAATAGGTCCAGCTTTCAAAGTATACAATTTAGTCATGTCCCTTTACTTTTATAGAAGTTTCAATATAATTCCCATGGTGTCCTTTGCATCAATGTTGCCTTTAAGTTTTCAAACGATGTAATCAAGTCCAATCATTATGTTCAAATACTTAAGTAAATGATAAGCCAGCACCCTTTATTTGATGTGGTGCCAAAATTATTGGCCACATGTTGCCCTTCATTGGGACAAAGTCGGAAAAACAGTGCCAATTACCAACTCCTAGTTCTTTGTTTTCAGCAGGAGGGCCCAGTAACAACTGGATTTAACTTCCATTTAAAATATTGAATGGAAAAATTGCTGCAATTGGAATTTAAGGGACTAAAATTATATTTAAGCCTAGCTTACTTGCTTCAAAATGGCAAGAGCCATGAAGTACTAGCAAAAAGGAATATTATGATAACTTTTTACCCTTAGTTCTAATTGAGTTAATATTTCTTTTTTCCAAAATGTTTTTCTAAACTATCTTTTCTCTTTCTGAATTTGTTTATTTTCAGCTCAAAATAGCTATTAATCGTGCAACGTCACGGAATGACTTGTTGACCATTAGAGATGCTCTTGAAGTTTCTTCTGATTTGTTTAAGAAAGACAATAATAATGTGCCGGACTATGTTCAACGCCATCTTATTTCTTTATCTATTTGGGAGGAGTTACGGTATGCATTACATGCAATCATTTCTTCATGATTTCATCATCATGGATTTGCAGTATTCTGGTCATGGACTGAGTGATTAATTTGGTTCATGCACTTTCCTTGCAGGTTTTGGGAAGGATATTTTGACTATTTAATGGAACAATCTTCAAATAAGTAAGGATTTACAAATTTTGTTGCATTTAATTCTTCTTTGATTGTCTTCCGTTTCTGTTTATAACAGGATTCCTCATTCTCTACCTTATGGTATCTTCTACATCCTCATTAATATTATCTTTCTTTGTTAAAGAAATATAATATAAAATCATTGATATAACCTTCACTTATAAGCTTAAGGTTTTGGGTTGAATTGATGTTTTACATGGTATCAGCGCTCGTGATTAAGTGGTTACAAGTTCGATTCTCATTGCCCCATTCTATTAATAAATAATTAAATATTATTGAGTTTCTTAGTAAAGGTAGGTAGGCTTGTGTATTGTCTACTCTTTAAGCATAATGGATTCTTATATGAGGGGGTGCGTTACAGAAATATAATATAAAACCAATCACGTGGCTTTTACGAATAAGCTTTTGGGTTAAACTGACGCTTTACATTTCTCTTACCTAAAAAAAATTGAGTTGTATATCAACATCAACAATAAGATGATAACAATAAGAATAAGGGTCTTTAGGTTTAGCACATATCAGCATGCTTTGCATCCGGGGTCTTCAAAGTTCGGCGACCATACCACTATCCAGTCGCCTTGGGTAGGCAGATCGGTTAGGGGCCATGACCACCCGCGTGCAGCTTTGGCTGAGCGAAGATGATGGTTGCACGACAAACACTCCAAACTGAAGTAAGGCGACTTATTTCTTATGTTGCCTGGCGTTTTGATTTGAGAGACGATGAGCGCTCTTATTCGCGGCGGGGGATACAAGATCCTCATCTAGAGGTATAGGTGACTGGTATTGGGGCATCGAGCATGTGGACGGTCTTTGGTATCCGATCAGTAAGGCACCAAATCAGCAGAGGATGGCCGACAAAGGGTGGAGATTGATTAATTATAGACTGGTTGGCTGATCTGTGATTCAGGGGAGGCCGGCAAACGGTGATGCTCTCGGTGACCGGCTCGGTACTTTAATAATTTTCTGGTCTCGGGAATTAAACTTGATTGGGTCCCACGCTATTCCGTTCCTAGCAAATATATCAGAGATGCCTTGGATGTAGATTTGAGTAGCTCGATTAGAATCTCGTGTAGATGATTACGGTATAAAAGCTTTATGGACATCATTCAAATTCCTCCTTTGTTTTTTGCATGGGCCTGCCACGTTGGCCTTTGGGGATTGAACAAAGATGCAAGGGCTTTGCAACTATTTAATTTCTTCAACAACTACTTAATGTGGTTACCACTAGCATTTCTACTTAACAATATAGGCCACTTTTGTAATGATATATATGCCATGGAATTGTCATGACCACTCATTTGTTCTCCACTCTTTAAAGTATTGAGGTGGGTCCCAATGTCATATTTTCTTTAAGCTATTGAAATCAGACCCATTTTTTAATGCCCTTTGATACTGACTTTTACCGTAGCCCTTTTAGCTAATTAGTCTTTTGGTTCTCTTTGGTATTGTGCTTGACAATCACCTTCGGTTCAACAATGCTCTCATCACCGCCTCGACATTCACCCGGTCTGATACACACGAGGTTGGCACGGTAATGGTGATCAGTCTCCGACGATGATTGTGACGACATTGTTAGGTGAATTCTTCGCAGCGGAACAGTGGTTCAGCAACAGCGCATTTAACGGTACGGAGTGGAAACCGAGTCCAAACTGACCGGTGGCTTCATATTCTTTCACCATATCTGATTTGGTCTTCGATGAGGAGGTAGCCGACATTGAGGGATTTTCCCATATCTCCTTGGCGGTGGTTTTTTATTTTTTTTGGCGGTTGGGTCTTCTTTGGGCGGTGGCTTTATTTCTTGACGGTTGAAATCTTCTTGGGCGGTTGATTTTTTCTTTGGCAGCTAATATCTATCTGGGCGGTTGACAAGGGGACATGTGAACCCCAAAGAGGACATGTGAACGCCAAAGAGGGCGTATGAATGCCAAGGTATTTTCCAATATTTATGAATGAGAGAGTGGACTAAGGGGGTAATTACCATAGGTTTATATAGTTTCCAGCATTCTTCAACGAATAAGAAAATTAAGGAAACACATTTCTAGAGAAATACGTGTCTTTTACATCGTTGTCATTTCTTCACAGGGGCGCTGAGGTTTGAGAGCATGGTGTCGGTCTTCTAAGGTTCCTTATAAGGTGAAATTTTGGGTCTTTAACTTTTCTTTCCCTGCACTAAGTACTCACGCTCTTTCTTCGTTTTGTGCTAGATTTGGATTCTCGTGCTCCTTTCTTTTGCAGATCTGGATTCTTCTGGTTCTTTTTCTTTTTGTAGATGTTCTGGCATTATGGTTTGTTGTTTGGAGCTCTAATCTTCAGCTCTGAAACTTTGGTTTTCTGGCTTCTTCTGCAGCGAGTGCTTTCTCTTTGATTTTCTTTATTCTTCGCGCTTTCCTTTGGTTGATCTGGAGATTTTTGTCTTTGGGTAGCTCTTAGTAGAGATGAGGGAATCGGAGTTTGCCGTTTCCCACAGATGGTGCCAATGTACTGATAGTGGTACATAGATGTGTCCCATGGAGGGTGACGTATGTTGGTATAGGGGTTGCTCATAGTGGCAATGGTAGAGAACAAAGGATTAGTGAAGCTTTCCATGTATGTGCATCAAGGGGGAGTGTGTGTCAGCATAACAACATATGAGAGGAGTGGAGAAGAAGATCCCTCCTCCATGTGTTGGGGGGGGGGGTATTTATAGAGGAGAACCTCTCTAGCAGGGAAGAGGAATACCCCAGTGGTGAGTCTCTATGGCTTGCCATGGGTGCCCTCTAGAAGGCTCTAGATGTGGGCTTTTAGAGAATGCACCCAACTGATGGGCCTAAGGTGAGTATCCAGTACAGAAAGACTTGGCCATTATCCACTCTTCAAACCCAATGGACTTTTATGTATATATATATATATATATATATATATATATATATATATATATATATATATATATATATATATATGGGGTAAACATTTCTACAGCTCTTTTTTCTCTCTTATTTACTTTTCAGAACTATTTTGCTGACGTGGAGAGAGCTGTCAACTTTTTTTAACTATGTTCTCCCGTGAGAACATAGTTATAAAAAAATAGTTATAGATAATCTTATCTAAGGTTGCTGTAGAAATATTTTTCCCTATATATATATATATATATATATATATATTGATGGAACCCAGAAAATTATAACAATGTATTTACTAAATCAAGAAATTACACACACTAATTCAAGATAAAATGCAGAAATTAAACACCAAAAGATCTCACTCACTCTAAAGCCATTTACCTAGGCCAACAGATCCTTTCCCAAAACCCCACTCCAAATACTCTGAATACATGAATAATGAAAATATCACCCTAAACTTCTATTTATACTAATTCTAAAATACTAATGGGTTTGGATTATTTATTATAGGCCCATCAATACTCCCCCTTCAAAATTCACCTTGTCCTCAAGGTGAAAGAAGAATTGGTAACCAGAAAAAAATCTTCCTCCCAGATCCCATTGTTTGAAGCATATAGAACAAGTTACACTTGATCCCAATGCTTTCTTGCAAATTGTTGTAGATCCCTTTTCCTTTAGTGCTCTGCTTCCTATAGAGGCTTGACCCCCAAAATATGCTCTATTTTCCAAGGCAATTTTAGCCACAAAACAGAGCATAACTCCATTGTCCCCTTCGGTGTTTACCATGTCTTCCATGGAGTCGTCCCCTTCACCCAAGAATATTACATGCAGATGGGATTTCATGCAAATCGGATCTGGCCAGTATGGAGCGCACATGAAGCATAGGTCGCGCCACCGTTGTTCCACCATCTCTTCCGACGACAAGCAGCAAATTCGCTCCACCCTCCTCTGGTTCACGTTGGTGTTGCTCACTGTTGCTCCTTGTGTGGAACCCTGCCTTTCTCCTGGGTCATACATCATCACTAATCGATCCATGCTCCTCTCCATTCTGTTGTTTTCCATTTTTTTTTTAGATCTGCTCCTTTTTTTTTTTAAATCAGATCTGGATCCAAAACACTCCCAGGATTGTAGTGCTTTGATACCAAATTGATGGAACCCAGAAAATTATAACAATGTATTTACTAAATCAAGAAATTACACACACTAATTCTAAAATACTAATGGGCTTGGATTATTTATTATAGGCCCATCATATATATATATATTTGTGCATTGTATATCTTGATTTAGAAATATATATAGCCTAGCAACATATCGTTATTGATGAGTAGCTAGATGCTAATTGGATAAAGAAAATGCCTTTTGTTTGTATTCCCCAATCCCTGCCACCTTTTCCCCCCGCTTTCCCCTTGCTCATCTTGCCAACCCCACGAAAGGGCTTTCTGTGCTCATAGTTATGCTTCGAATGATAATTTCAACACTAATTATGTATGTATGTTTATTCTTTCTGACTACTTATCCAAGCATCCAATTCTTGTCTCTTAGATTAAATGATGTTAAATGCATCTATGATTCTATATCCATAGATTATTGTTCATGATTTGCATTTTTTTCCCAGGTCAGCCAACTATGCATCTCTGGTGACTGCACAGCTTGTTGTGTTGGCATCACACATGGTAT
>JAVKPL010000295.1:0-14905 GCA_032173675.1 Gastrolobium villosum
TCAATATGCTTGCTTCTTTCATGATTTACCGGGTTCTTGGCTAGCTCTATAGCCGACTTATTGTCAATTCGGATCACAGTTTGGCTGACTTATTTTTCCTCCAACTTGCTTAGCAAATTCCTGAGCCACATTGTATGACAAACACACCAAGATGCAGCTACATATTCAGCTTCACATGTCGACAGTGTCACAATAGGTTGCTTATTCGAAATCCAGGTGAATGCTGTGTTGCCCATGAAAAACACATAATCAGCCGTGCTCTTTCGATCATCTACGTCTCCACACCAATCATTGTCAGAATATCCAATCAACTTGTATTTTGCCGAGCTCGAGTAGTGTAACCCGTGTGAAACTGTACCTTGAACATACAATTCTCTTTACCGCCTTCCAATGTGTGTATCTCGGCTCCTCCATGAACCGACTTACTATGCCGACACTCAACGAGATATCCGGCCTCGTGCATGTGAGATAACGTAGGCTTCCCACCAAACTTCTGTACTTGCTTGCATCAACACGGTCTCCTCCATCAAACTTAGAGAGTTTTGAACTGGGTTCCATTGGTGTTGAAACTGGGTTGCAATCTTCCATCTTGTACTTCCTCAAAATCTTTTTTGCATAAGCCTCCTGTGACACGAAGATTCCCTTCTCATTTTGTTTTACTTCCAAACCAAGAAAGAACTTCATCAAACCGAGATCTGTCATTTCGAACTCTCTTGTCATTGTGCTCTTGAACTCTTGTATCATCTTGGCATTGTTTCCCATAAAAATGAGGTCGTCAACATAAAGAGCCACAATTAACAAGTCTCCTCCATTTTTCTTGACATAAACAGCATGTTCATATGGACATTGTTCAAGTCCATTCTCCTTGAAATATTTGTCAATACGAGCATTCCATGCCCGTGGTGCTTGCTTCAACCCGTAAAGTGATTTCTTCAATCTCAGCACCTTCTTCTCTTCTCATGCCTTCATGTAGCCCGGCGGTTGTTCCACATAAACTTCTTCTTCAAGAACACCATTCAGAAATGCCGACTTTACATCCATTTGATGCATTGGCCATCTGTATTGAGCAGCCTGTGAGATGAGTAGTCGAATTGTCTCCATCCTTGTAACAGGGGCAAACACCTCGTCATAGTCGATTCCAGCCTTCTGCTTATAACCTTTTGCAACTAGCCGAGCTTTATATCGTTCTATCTCCCCTTGAGCATTCATCTTCTTCTTGAACACCCACTTCACTCCAATGGGCCGACTTCCTTCTGGTAGCTCGGCTAACTCCCATGTGTTATTTCGGTCAATGGCTTCTATCTCCTCATCCATGGCATCTTACCATTTCTTATCTCGGATGGCTTCATCAAAACTTATGTTCTCAGAGTCTGCAAGAAACAAACAAAATGTACGTCACTTGTTGACTCATATATGTCTTGTATGCTTCACATCCTGGGTTGTCGTACCTCGTCTTCATCATCAGAAGCTTCAGGACTTGCCGGGTTGATAATTTGTGTTGAGATTCCGTCTTCAAAGTTTACCTCAGAAGAATTGTTCTAGTCCCACTCATTTGCTTCATTGAGCTTTACATCTCTGCTTACTATGACTTTCTTGTTTACGGGGTCAAACAGCTTATACCCCTTTGTTTTTTCATCATATCCAATAAAAACATATTTCTTGCTTTTATCCTCGAGCTTGGTTCTGAGCTGGTCCGGTATGTGTGCATAGGCTACACTACCAAAAACTCTGAGATGAGCCACTGAAGGCTTTTGACCGCTCCATGCTTCCTGTGGAGTTTTATCATCCAAGCTCGAATGTGGACATCGGTTCTGCACATACACAGCACACTGCACAGCTTCCGCCCAAAACTCCTTCGGCATCCTTTTGTTCTTCAGCATTGACCGAACCATGTCAAGAATAGTCTGGTTCTTCCTTTCAGCCACGCCATTCTGTTGTGGTGAGTATGGTGCTGTTAGAAACCTCCTTATCCCCTGTTCCTCACAAAATGACATAAACGCTGTTGAAATATATTCCCCACCTCTGTCAGACCGCACCGATTTGATATAGCTTCATGTTGCCTTCTCAATCATCACCTTGAACCTTTTGAACACATCAAACACCTCGGACTTCTCCTTCAGAAAGTAAACCCAAGTTTTCCGTGAGAAATCATCAATAAAGGAAATAAAATACTTCTTACCGCTGAAGGAACCCGGATTGATGGGTCCACACAAGTCGGTATGTATTAGTTCCAGAGGTTGCTTAGCCCGGAATCTTGTCATCTTCTGAAACGTGGTCCTGGCATGCTTGCCAAGTACACAACTCTCACAAAACTTTCCTTCAAAGTTGATGCCAGGTAACCCTTCCACCATCTTCTTTGCCAACTCGGTTAGACCACCATAATGTAGGTGACCAAACCGGAGATGCCAAAGTGACGCCTTATCTTCCACCTCGGCTTGTAAACATTCAACCTGTACACATTTCAAATTCAGTTTATACATACGATTCTTACCCATTTGAACCCGAACTATCAGTCGACCTCGCTCATCTTTCAAATACAATACCCGGTCTTTCATAATAACCGAGTAACCTTTCTCCATCAGTTGACCCATGCTTAAAATATTGCTTTTTAGGTCGGGCACATAGTACACATCTCGAATTGAGCCAATTAACCCGTCCTTTTGTAGGAAACAGATCGTACCTCGGCCTTTTACCTCAACCTTTGAGGCATCCCCGAACGAAACATGTCTGGTTTCCACCTTTCTCATCTCCTTGAAGAAGTGCTTATGTCCGCACATGTGGTTGCTCGCACCCGTGTCAAGATACCACTCCATGTCATCGTCTGGACTTCCTTCACTGTGTGTCATTAACAAGACACCATCCTTCATCTCGCATTCTGTGGCTAGGTTGGACGTCTCCTCCACCTTTTTCTCCTCTCTGCATTCTCTTGCGAAATGTCCGACTTTGCCACAGTTGTAACACTTGTCCGAGTTACAATCTTTTGCATAGTGACCAAACTTTCCACATTTGTAACACTCGATGTTTGAACAGTGTGACCGACCTCCTCGTCGACCTCGTCCTCGTCCTCTCCAGTTTTGTTGATTTGACTGTCCTACCTCATCATTATACACTTCTTGACTTCGGCCTCGACCTCTACCACCACGGCTAGTACTTCGTCCACCGCGGCCACGTCCTCTACCTCGAAAATTTTGAGAATAGAGCATCTTCTCATCTTTAATTGTTGCTTTGGTCTGAAGTGCCTGCTCAAGAGTTTCCTCCTTCTTCTTCTTTCTTTGTTCATGCGCTTCAAGGGAACCAGCAAACTCGTCAATGGTGAGTGTAGACAGGTCCTTGGACTCCTCTATCGCACAAACCACGTTTTCGAACTGGTCTGTCAAAGATCTCAAGATTTTCTCCACCACTCTGGTGTCAGGTATATCTTCTCCATTCCGTTTTAACTGGTTCACAATTCCTTGAACCCGGGCAACGAACCCGAATACTCCTTCCGTGTCCTTCATCTTCATCTTCATTCCCTCCAACTCGGCACGAAGGGTTTGAAGCCGGACTTGTTTAACCCGGTTAGCTCCTCTATAGACATTTGCCAAGATGTCCCAGGCTGCCTTTGAGGTCTCACAATTTGCTATCTTCTTGAACCCGGATTCGTCTACAGCTCGGAAGAGCATGAATAACGCCAGCTTGTCTTTTGCACGCGTCTCTTTCAACGCTTTGGTTTGAGCCGCCGAATGGCCTCCAGTGTCTTGTGGTTCTACAAAACCTGCTTGAACATTCTCCCAAGCGTCCTGGGATCCGAGAAGAGCCTTCATCTGGATGCTCCAATTCTCGTAGTTCTCCTTCGTCAACTTAGGTAGTGCCATATCACTCCCCCTCTCCATAGCTTTGATACCAATTTGTGGTATCACTATAATGTAGAACTTAAAATAAAAACAACTATTTTCTTGTGGAGAACAAGACTTGTATTTTTCTTTTTTTTCTGTGATATATTGCTTACAATATGGATTAGTTTATATAGGCAGTAGATTGTCTTTTCATGAACCAAACATTAAAATAGCCATAAACCACAAAACTAAACTTCCAACTCTTGGCCTCTCATTTTCTTCTAACTCTTGGCCTTTCACTTTCTCACAACTCTTGGTCTTTCACTTTCTCACAACTCTTGGCCTTTCACTTTCTCACAACTCTTGGCCTTTCACTTACCTAAACACAAGACTGCTTAATTAAGACTATTAAATATAAAACTAACAAACCATTTAAAGTTTATTCAACATTGGTGTGAAACTGATATGACCACACTTTTGATTTTATGACAACAAAAGGGGTCTAGACAATCTCTTTTTACACTGGAATTTTATCATGCATTCTCATTCTAGGTTGATAGGCTTGCAGTCATGATGGTAGACGTTGATAACCAGCTTTGGAATGATGCATGATTGAGTAGTGTTTGACAATTTGTTGTATTGTCAGTTTGTCACATAAATTGTTGCATCACCATGTGAGTAATTTTTTAAAGATCTAGCTTCATGTTTATGCTAGATTGTAGAATATTCTGTAATAACCTATTATTTATTAAAGTTAAACGGCTTTTTAAGGTTTTTATGCTGCCAAGTACTTTTCTTGTGTCTGATCTATCCCTCTTACCAAGAATTTGGGATTTGTTACATTAATGGTAGGGATTCATTTTGCTTACCATGCAATTAACATCCATAGCTCTCCTTCCCCGAGAAAAAACAAGGGTTTTTTTAGTGCTGTGAGGAACATTTTATACTTAGATAGCTTCTTACTGTTATGGTCTAATGTTCTTGTTAATGTTGAATTGTACAGGTGGACTTACAATGATCCACTTCGTGCAAAGTATAATGAGAAAATGGCAGCAGTGAACGCACCCATAGCAAAACCTAAAGGAAGCAAAAAATTGAAGGATTGGGAATCTCGATGAATTTGAAGCTGTCCTTTCAGTTATTAGATTATGGAGAAATACCAGATTTGATATGTCGTATCCTATGTATGCTTGTGTTCTCTCTTAGACAAAAGGTGAAGTAGTTCATCATGGCTTACGCATGATCATTGAGGGCAGTTCATGTAGATTGTAATTGGAATTTATGATTAGCTTATCCGGATGTTCTTTCTCAGTTAATGAATGGTAGCCGATTAAGAGTTATGTGGGTTTAACAGCTTATGACTGTGACTTCCTTTCTTGTTTTGTCATCACTTTGACTTTATTACTGGTTAGTTATGTGGGTTTTATGGAGTTTGTCTATTGTAACATCCCACATAATTAGTAAAATACATAAGTGTATGATGATATAGATACATGTGTAGAATTCGGATTTTTGGCTTATGAGTGGTGACTTGCGAATTGTTTGATCTTTATCTTTGGATGAGACTAAGGTAAGTATTTAAATTAAATCATAGGAGAATACATATGTAGGCATGTGAATTTTTATTAAAATCATAAGAGTAATTTGATTGTGTGTGTTATAAGGCTTTTGTGTTATAGGACTTAGGAAGTGGGCTAGTGTGTGTGGACTTGCCACCCTTAGACTTGTCTTATTGGATCCATTGTATGTGTAGGCCAATGGCCCAAGGAGGCTTTTGGATCAAGCTAGTTCAGCCCAAGGTTGTGTCGACCCTTATCTCCCCTAAGCCTTGTCCAACAAGGATGTTTGTGTACCAAGGAACCTTCACATGGCTAGGTGTATCATCCCACTCATTTCATGCGCAAAAGAGAGTAGAAAACACTTAGGAAATCTGCCAACACACTCCTTGTATGACCGCCACATCACCTTGCATGTGCACCATTTGAATTCAACTTCATTGCATGGAAGACACATGTACTCCTTAGCATTATTTTGGGCTGCATTCTTCTTCATTTTAGGCGCACATGGAGGGGCATAGATCAGATTTTTATGACACAAATCTGTCTTGCTTGTTGACTTGGAGAACCACCTTACACCTTCCATCATGAGGCTGAAATGTGCAGATTTTTGCATGCTTTTGGCAGTCCATCATGAACCAGATCTGTCCTTGCCTCCACATGCAACCAAAGAAGGATTTTTGGGCAGATTGCATGTGCTTTGTGTGGAGGAGAAAGCTGCCAACTCCCTCCACTCCACCATGTGCGCAAGATTTGGTTGTTGGTGCTAAAAATTCTGACTTGGTAAGACAATAATCAGATCTGAACCTCTCCTATCCTCACTCCTTGCATGTGCATAGTGTACTTTAGAAGCAACCCCTTGCTTGTTTTGACCAAGAGTGCAGTCCCACCTGCACAAGAAACCAGATTTTTGCCATAATGTCCATCATTGCAATCTCCTCCCTTCTCCCTTTAATTGTGCGCACAAGAGGGGACTGTCCCCATTTACATGTGCAGCCAACTCCTTCCCCTCTCCCTCACACTCTAGCTGAACATTGCAAGAACCATAGGAGGAAGAAAGACTAAGCCAACTCACTCATCTTCCCTCACCTCTCAAAACCGTGGCCTATACCCCCAAGCAAGTGTAAGTTTTCCTCCTCACTTTCCCTCACTGTCCAGCCTTGTTCCTCAACCTTGAAGCTGTCCAAGATTGTTTCTCCTCACCTTTGTGTGCGCATAAATCATCTCTAGGAAGGGTGGACTTGTTGTGTAGTAAAGCTAGAAGGTGTGGTGTGTGAGCAAGAAGTGTGTGCTTCAAGAGGTAAGCCTAGAACTTAGACCTCTTTCATGGTGTGTAATCATGTGTGTTCTTGAATGTCTCCTTGAATATGTCTTGTATTGGATTCTTGATTGAACATGGTGAAAGTATAAGGATGGAGCTATTTCTTGATGATTTGTATGCATAAGTTATGGAATGAAAGTCTCATGGTTATGTTTAAGTTAATGCCACTGTTTCTCTATGAATGTGCCACTGTTTGAGGATGAATAGGCGACTGTTTCAGTTTTACAAGAGCACCATCTTGATGCCACTGTTTTGTATAAAAGTGCCACTGTTTTGAGGATGCATATGCCACTGTTTCGGTTGGACAAGCTCACCATTTTGATGCCACTGTTTTGTATAAAATGCTCACTGTTTTAGTCCATTATGTGCCACTGTTTCTGCATAAAATGCTCACTGTTTTGATGCCACATATGTCACTATTTTGCACCAAAAATACTCACTGTTTTAGTACTTAATGAGCCACTGTTTCTGCATAAAATAACCACCATATTGATGTTCAAACACCACTATTTATGCCACTGTTTTAATGTCCAAGAATCATGATTTATGCCACTATTTTAATGTTCAAAAATCACTCCTAATGCCACTGTTTTGATGTGCAAATATCAACACTAATGTCACTGTTTTGATAATCAAATGCTACCATTCATGCCATTATTTTGATGTGCAATACCTCTACTTATGTCACTGTTTTAAGGTTCAAATGCCACTGTTTATGTCACTGTTTTAAGGTTCAAATGCCACTGTTTCTGCCACTGTCTACTGCCACTGTTCTGCCACTGTTTTGAGGTCCAAGATGTCACTGTTTCTGTTTTAAAATGGACATTGTTTCTGCTGTAAGGTGTCACTGTTTTTCTGCTGTAAAACGTCACTGTTTCTGTCCACTATTTTTAAGTAAAACGTCACTGTTTCTGCCCACTGTTTTAAGGAAACGTCACTGTTTCTGCCCACTGTTTTTAAAAACAAACGTCACTGTTTTCTGCTGTAAAACGCTGCTGTATGCTCACTGTTTTTCTGCTGTAAAACACTGTTGTATGCTCACTATTTTCCCCTGTAAAACACTGCTGTATGCTCACTGTTTCTGCTGTAAATTGCCGCTGTAAATGATTGGTTGTAATTGATTTAGGTGCGCTTAAGAAGTGAGATACTTCGCTGCTGTTTGGTATTGTTTAAGGCACGCAAGGTAAGTGTCAGGCGATATTACCTAATGTGACTATTGACTACTGGTATAAAATTGTGACATGATGCTCCATATTCCGTAAAAGTATTATGTTCCTTATGATGAAAGGAAACTGCCAAAAATGTGCCGTGATGGCTATATGATTATGAGGTAAAGACATTATGTGGCAGCATAACGCATAACGCATATGAAAGGTATATAAGCATGCACCTTACATCATACCGCATTTTTGTACGTTTTGTGTGTGAAAGCATAGCATGGCATGCATGTACCAAGAGCATATAGGTCTTGCTTTTTAGAATAGTTATGTACAGGACCATGTGTTTGAGCAAGCATCATATAGGCATCCCCAAGGTACCGGGGTATGGGACACTTGGCATCAGTCCGCATAGGCCCACAGTTGGAATCCACATGGAGCTCAGGTGCCAAGGTATATTTGATTCCACTGTGAAGTGCGTGCACGACGGTGCTAAAAGCGCAAAGGAAAGGCGTTATATACGCAATATATATGAATATGATGAAAAGGAAAGGCGTTATATGCGCAATATATATGAATATGATGAAAAGGAAAAAGGAAAAGGAACAAGGATATGTTGAAGTGACTGTTTATGATTTTGTGCCTAGTTAATACTGTTATATTACTGGTTTTGTTGCCACACTACTGGGATTTTTCTCACCCCTTCGGGGCTGCTATTTTCCAAAATGGCAGGAGGACGTAAAAGCATTTGAAGACGTGATGTTTGCTGTTGCTTGATGATGATTGGACTTGTACTGTTGCTGTTGATTGATTGGATGACTGTAATGTGTAGTATTTTGGGTACTCTTGGATGACTGTAGACTTTATCACTTTTATTTTACCTTGAACATCTATATTGGTGCGTGGGGAACATATTAGGTCTGCTTTCGCTTGAAGTTCTAAATTTTGGATGAGCAAGACTTCATAATCGGCGTTCAGCAAAGTCACTTTCTTCCTTTAATGTGTAAAAACATTTTCTTTATTGTCAATCTTTTTGGTTCAGGAACGGAATTTATGCAATAAAAATTAAAATCTTTGTTTTAATCATTTGTCCTACAAAATTGTTTACCTTTCTTTTTTCTTTTCCCATTTTTTTCACTCCAAGCCTCAAAACCTACACTTTGGTTAAGAAAACCTAAAACTTAAAGAGACATACAGGAAAAATACATACTCTCTCTCTATATTTTTTTCAATAAAAAAGAATAAACATGATGTAAAAATATTATGTGTAAATAAAAAGGCTCGATCACAATTCACACACAGCTTATGTAGTCAAACGCTAACACCTAAAGCAATCACCCCTGGGGAATTAGCAGCTTAGGAAAGGCTTGGTTTCTCTTTTCAATTGTAGTTTTTAGGAGGTACTACAATTTTTTTTCTCTTTGTAATTATTTTCACTAGATGCAGTTAAAAATGGCTTCTTGTTAAGCAAGTTTGAAGAACTGCAAAGCTAGCCCATAGTTAATATGCATACTAGTATGCAAACTTGGATGACTATTAAAGCTGAAATGTTGGGTGGAGATAGGGAACCAAAGAAACCTAACAATGGTGCTAACGACATTTCTGGAATACCTGTAAATCTAATACTTGATCTATGTTATAGCATAATTATAGCAAGTCGTCTATGTTATAGGGCACTTGATCTGCACCGATACTCCTTAAAAAAAAAATCAACGTATCGGATACGCGTATCGGAAACGTATCGGACACATATTGTTTGGTAATCGACATCCTGTATCATCGAGAGCGTATCGAAAATGGCGTATCGGTGCTTCATAGGTATTTAGTACCCTCAGAGGATTAGTTATATAAGAGAACCTTACAGAAAATTTCATATAATTTAAAAGTTCCCATCAAATTTGATGAACAACAGAAAGATTATATGAATGCATCATTTTCATCAACAACCTTAAAAGATCTTTGCATGAAGATCCACTCAAGAATCAGACCTACAACGATAATATTTATAGCAGCCTCTATTATAAGGATTTGTTGGTTTAAACTTTATTTAATTAAAGAAAATAGAAAATGAAGAGTTTTGTGGTGAAGGGATATGTCCTTAGGAATTTGTTAGTGGACAATTATTATGCTTAGAGTTTGGTGAAGAGTTGTGTCTTTTAGTTATGAAGAGTTGTGTCTTTTAGTTATGAAGAGTTGTGTTGTTTGGAGTCTTTAAGCTTTTGTATTTTGGCCTATAAATAGGTCCTTTGTATTTCATATCAAACATAGCCTGTGAAAGAAGTAATAGAAAGAGTAGTTCCTTCAAACATAGAAGAGTGATGCATTTTAATACAGGAAAATTATAGGACCTGTAAATTACAAATTGGTATCCGAGCTTGAGCCAATGGAAAATATGAGTAATAGTCTGCCAGTGCCCCGCCTGACAAAGGTGAACTATGAAAACTGGAGCATCGAAATGAAGGCCCTTTTACGAGTCTATGACAGTTGGGGGTTGGTGCAAAATGGGTTCGTAGAACCTGATACAACGGAAGGATATTCAGCAAATCAACTCAAGCAATTGAGTGCGTCGAGATCAAAGGATGCAGCGGCACTATTTATGATGTTTCAAGCCGTTGAAGAAAGCGGTGGTCTTGAAAAGATTGGAGGTGCGACGACGACAAAGGAAGCTTGGGATATATTGGAGAAGGCTGATGGTCCTCAAAAGTTGAGGTCCATTAGGTACATATTGTTCCACCAAGCCCAAGTTTTGATTACAAATCACTCTCTTTAACCTCCTTCTTCCATGAGGAGCAATTGTTTTAAAAAGCAGACCAGAGCAATACTTGAAACGGGAATTAGAGTAGGCTTGGAGAAAATTAACATTATCTTTTTCACATATGATTATTGGGTTAATTTGTTTTGATCAGGAAAACTAAGACCCAACAGAAGGAGCTGCACATTTAGGAAAGAGAGAGGAATGCTGCGCAGAAGGGAGCATAAAGCCTGCTACAGTACAGAAAGTAGATAAAGGAAGCAATCAGGAGCCTCCACGTCAGCATCAGCAGAGAAGGTGGAGGTGTCTCCATGCTACAGTACAAAAGCAGGAAAAAGAAGCAATCAGGAGCCGCCACATCAGCTACAGCAGAAATAGTGGGCATGTCTCCCTGATTCCAGAATTCTTGCGCACAAAAAGAAAACTATCAAAAGAGAGAGAATGTTAAAAAGTTTTTGAAGAGAGAAAATATTAATCTAATGGTGATTAGATAAGTAGTAAGTTGGTAGTGGAAAATTTTGGTAGTGAAAATATCCCTCCTCAAAAGAATTACACATATTTGTTATATATTTTCATTTATTAAGTGTTATATATTCAAATTGGTGGCTATTGTTGCCGGCGATTTGCACTCATCTGAGAGAGAGAAGGGAGAGAGAGAGAGAGAGAGAGAGAGAACTGAATAGAGAGGGGTTACTTAAGAGACCAACGAGGACCGTCGGATCGCTACTACCAATCTAACGGTGAGATTGATTGGTAGTAACATTGGTTGTAACTTTAATTGGTTGTCACAATATCTTGTCCCTATAATATATTATACATGATAATATTTTCAGAGAAGTCATAATAAAATTCATTTGAGTTTTGAATGTGAATTTGTGTTTTTTTCTTAGGGGATTTACTTTCTTTCGCAATAAATATTGTAGAAGAGAAAAGATCAGATTGCTAGTGATTTTAAAGAGGAATTAGATTAGTGGCATGTATGTGATAATTGGGTTATATATTGCCCCTAAATCAATATAATATTTCATGTATAGAAAGACATTAAATGCTTCTAATATTTTATTTTCAAAATGAAACGGTTAACCTTTATGGAAATTCTTGGCTAGATGGAAATGAATAAATACTTTAATGAGTTTGTCACTTCTATGAACAATAAGGGAAATATTGAACATAGATAACAGTATTGAAGCCTAAAGCTTCCTCGTCAGTAGAGTTGTCAAAAAGGGCTAAGACCCTAGGGCCAGCCCATATAACCCCATGTAAAGCCCTATAAGATTTTAGCCTCTATGTAATGGGGTCATTTTAACCCCAGCCTCTTAAAGCCCTCTTTTTATAGGGTTAGGTTGGGGCTGGCCCGCGGGCTACAAATATTCAACCCAATTTACAGCTTACCTCTTTGACACTGACTGCAACGCGAAACAGAGCCGGTTGAGAAAGAGGGTGATCAGACCTCAGTTTTATTTCTTTCAGTTTATACATCTCTGCCGATTCCGCAATTTCGTATGTTTGTTCTTTTTCTCCTTCCACCCACTGTCGCTTAAGGCTTGGGAGTATGATTCGTTCTTTCTTTTTTTGTTAAACAATGACATGATACGTTCTTAAAATATGTTGTTTTTGTTTTTTTTTATCAGAACAAGTTTCAAAAAGAATCAATTTGTTGATAAATTAAAATATTAGCAAGTTGAAAATTTTAGTATAGTAAATTATTGGCAAATGAATAATTTTCAAAACCGATTTATATCAACAATAATTTTTTTTTTAAAATAAAATAACATAAGCAACATTTTTCATGTGTTGAATATTATATTTATTCTTTCATTTTAATAATTTTTATGCATCATTTTATTAAAAATATTTCTTAAAAAAAAAATACATATTATTTTTTAGAAGGCCCGTGGGCTGGCCCTAACCTATAGGGCTTTTGGCCTGTATGGACCTATATCATTGTGGGCTTTTTGGCCCTAACCCACATGGGTTAGGGCTAAATGGGTCGGGCTGTCCCTTTTGACAGTTCTACTCGTCAGCACCCATTATTTAAGCTTACGCTTATATCAACAAACTCTAAAAGCTCACAATTTTCTAAATCTTCGATCCGAGAGGATCAGAATGTTCAACTAAGGTTGAAATTTGTATGTAGGATTCGTACTATAGTGGGGGTTTATGGAAGATGTAACACCCCGTTCCGGACCGATATGTTAACATTACATAGGATATTAAAAACAGTTCCAAACACAGAAGTTGAATTAAACTACGGTAAAAAAATTTCCTTTTTTAAACAATGTTTTCATTTTAAACCAACCGTATTTGACAAAAATCCAAAACTGTAATCATATCCCATAATTTATTGTGAAAAATATAAACTACATTATATATGTTTTGTAAAATTTATCCAAGGTTGCTAAGAGATTCTCATAAACTATCAAAGCTCAACTACACATTTTACACTTAGGAAATCAAAGTTACCTTCAGTTTTTTCAAAACTGAGAATAGACTACATGTCCATAAATTCTCAAATTTTAGTATGTTAAACCACACTCTCTAAGATTTTCAATAAGGTATCGTAAGTTAATTGTTCAAAACTGACAATATATAGCGAATAGAGGATCTAAGCACCTTCACTTCTTTTGTAACTACAGGAGTTCTACCAATCTGTTTTCTCTCAAATTTTAATAGATTATATTAGACACATATACCTTTAATTTAATATATCATAAGCCTTATTTCGTAAGAAACAAAGGAGTTATGAAATTTTAAAAATTGCAAACAAAGGTTGCACTCTAATTCACGATATTGGGCAGTCATCTTTTAATTGAAAACTGCGCATGATCTACGACTCATTATGGTCCCATATTTTAGGAAAAATTGAGGACATCCTAATCTTCAAAATGATAACTCACACACCTCATTTAACCAAGAGTTAAGTGGGATATAGCACACCAAAGTCAGAGGTAGTTCCTCTACGTTTTCTATAAAATTTGATAGCATAACCATTGTTTATTGGACTATTCCAGGGATTGTACTCCCACTTAATATTCAACACCTGATAGGAAGACAACTCCAATCCAATATATGAACAACATCGAAAGATGGCTCCGTGCCATTTCTATTAACCTAACATCACACATCATTAAGTACAGGCATACTTACATGGATCTCTATTAGCTTTATACAAATACATACATAGGCTACATATGCCTTTCAAAAAGAATAATTACACTATATACATTTGTATGATCGCACACTGGTCATGTTACATCAAAACATGAATACAGACAGTCATCAAAACATGCATCTATCAGTCCACTCTAGTAACCATACTAATCATCCAACACCAGCTTCTTGCCTCTCGTACGAAAATCAACTAACTATCTTAAGCTTATGTTAATATAGAGACAATTGATTAAATAAAGGACACTATTCCAAATAAATGTAAGCACTATTTAATTATATGTTGGATAGTCTAGAGACAAGGATATTGCATGTCTATTCCTAATTATATGTTCCTAGGGATCAGTGATCTCGGGTAAACACTAGTACGACTTATCTACTTGTATATGGATACAAGGTAAAAGACCTCATGAGCTGCAGATATGAAGATATCTTAGCTAAAGTCGTGGGTGGACCTATAAGAGTATAGCTCGCACTGAACAGACCCAAAAAGAGACTCTATGAGGAAATCTCACAGATAGTGTCATTAGAGTAATCTCTTTATGTTTGGGTGTGTCTTTCCTTAGACCAGAAGTTATTACCTAGACTGTGTTCTTGAAGGCATGTTTTGATTGTATACCTCGTCTGCCTGAAACATGGAGACTCATAGGTATACTGTTGGGCGTGTCCTTAAAGGGCACAGGGCTAGGGTAATAAGCTGAAGGAATTCGTCAAATCTCTGTGAGAGATTAGGTTATCTGTAAACCGGAAAAATCGGGATGACATTTACAGGGACTCGGGAATCTATGCATAGTAAAAGAGATCATGAGATGATCTTCCTTTAGAGTCAGTAAATTGAAGATTCCCTATTTCGAATAAAGCTTACCCTAAACCGCAGGGGTTGATACATTTCCTTACCCTAGGTTAATGGGAAGATAACCGCGACGAAGGGAAATACATACAGTAACCAAATATGTGCAATAGGATGATCAAGTCATTAATCTGACTAGTTCTGGGGCAACAAAGCATTGCTAGTGCTCTGTGTTGTCATTAATTGGGTTGTGGGCTTGTTGGGCCCAAGCCCAGTTATGTCAGTAGCTAAGTTGGACCTAATGGGTCACACACTAACACCTTGTAGTTATGATGAACTAGCTTTA
>JAVKPL010000296.1:0-14635 GCA_032173675.1 Gastrolobium villosum
TTTCTGTAAAAAATCTTCGACGGAATCCATTTTCCGTCGAAAAACTTCACAAAATCAATTTCTTTTGCATTTATTTTATTCATCCGTTTTCGATGGAATTCATTTTCCGTCGAAAAACTTCACAAAATCAATTTCTTTTGCATTTATTTTATTTATCCATTTTCGACGGAATCCAATTTCAATCAAAAATCTTCGCATTTATTTTATTCATCCGTTTTCGATGGAATTCATTTTCCGTCAAAAATGAATCCAATTTCAATCAAAAATCTTCGATGGAATCCATTTTCCGTCGAAAAACTTCACGGAATCAATTTCTTTTGCATTTATTTTATTCATCAGATTTCGACGGAATTTGTTTTCCGTCTAAAAACTTCACAAAATCAATTTCTTTTGCATTTATTTTATTCATCCGTTTTCGACGGAATACATTTTGCATAAAAAATCTTCGACAGAATCCATTTTTCGTCGAAAAAATTCATAAATTCAATTTCTTTTGCATTTATTTTATTCATCCATTTTCGACGAAATCCGTTTTCCGTCAAAAAAACTTAACAAAATTAATTTCTTTTGCATTTATTTTATTCATCCATTTTCGACGGAATTCTCTTTCCGTCAAAAATCTTCAACTGATTTCTTTTTTTCGTCGAAAAACTTCACAAAATCAATTTCTTTTCCATTTATTTTATTCATCCGTCTTCAACGGAATCCATTTTCCTTCGAAAAACAACACAAAATCAATTTCTTTTGCATTTATTTTATTCATCCGTTTTCAATGGAATCCGTTTTCCGTCAAAAAACTTAACAAAATGAATTTCTTTTCCATTATCTTATTCATCCGTTTTCGACGGAATTCATTTTCCGTCAAAAAAACTTCACAAAATCAATTTCTTTTGCATTTATTTTATTCATCCATTTTCGACGGTATTCATTTTCCGTCCAAAATCTTCGACGGAATCCATTTTCCGTCGAAAAACTTCACAAAATCAATTTCTTTTGCATTTATTTTATTAATCCATTTTCGACGGAATTCGTTTTCCGTCGAAAAACTTCACAAAATCAATTTCTTTTGCATTTATTTTATTCATCCATTTTCGACGGAATTCATTTTCTGTAAAAAATCTTCGACGGAATCCATTTTCCGTCGAAAAACCTCACAAAATCAATTTCTTTTGCATTTATTTTATTCATCCGTTTTCGATGGAATTCATTTTCCGTCAAAAATCTTCGACGGAATCCAATTTCAATCAAAAATCTTCGACGGAATCCATTTTCCGTCGAAAAACTTCACGAAATCAATTTCTTTTGCATTTATTTTATTCATCAGATTTCGACGGAATTTGTTTTCCGTCGAAAAACTTCACAAAATCAATTTCTTTTGCATTTATTTTATTAATCCATTTTCGACGGAATTCGTTTTCCGTCGAAAAACTTCACAAAATCAATTTCTTTTGCATTTATTTTATTTATCCATTTTCGACGGAATTCATTTTCTGTCAAAAATCTTCGACGGAATCCATTTTCCGTCGAAAAACTTCACAAAATCAATTTCTTTTGCATTTATTTTATTCATCCGTTTTCGATGGAATTCATTTTCCGTCAAAAATCTTCGACGGAATCCAATTTCAATCAAAAATCTTCGATGGAATCCATTTTCCGTCGAAAAACTTCACGGAATCAATTTCTTTTGCATTTATTTTATTCATCAGATTTCGACGGAATTTGTTTTCCGTCTAAAAACTTCACAAAATCAATTTCTTTTGCATTTATTTTATTCATCCGTTTTCGACGGAATACATTTTGCATAAAAAATCTTCGACAGAATCCATTTTTCGTCGAAAAAATTCATAAATTCAATTTCTTTTGCATTTATTTTATTCATCCATTTTCGACGAAATCCGTTTTCCGTCAAAAAAACTTAACAAAATTAATTTCTTTTGCATTTATTTTATTCATCCATTTTCGACGGAATTCGCTTTCCGTCAAAAATCTTCAACTGATTTCTTTTTTTCGTCGAAAAACTTCACAAAATCAATTTCTTTTCCATTTATTTTATTCATCCGTCTTCAACGGAATCCATTTTCCTTCGAAAAACAACACAAAATCAATTTCTTTTGCATTTATTTTATTCATCCGTTTTCAATGGAATCCGTTTTCCGTCAAAAAACTTAACAAAATGAATTTCTTTTCCATTATCTTATTCATCCGTTTTCGACGGAATTCATTTTCTGTCAAAAATCTTCGACGGAATCCATTTTCCGTCGAAAAACTTCACAAAATCAATTTCTTTTTGCATTTATTTTATTCATCCGTTTTCGAAGGAATTTGTTTTCCGTCGAAAAACTTCGCAAAATCAATTTCTTTTGCATTTATTTTATTCATCCGTTTTCGACGGAATACATTTTTCGTCAAAAATTTTCGACGAAATCCATTTTTCGTCGAAAAACTTTGTAAAATCAATTTCTTTTGCATTTATTTTATTCATCCATTTTCGACGGAATCTGTTTTCCATCAAAAAAATTCACAATATCAATTTCTTGTGCGTTTATTTTATTCATCCATTTTCGACGGAATCCGTTTTACATAAAAAAACTTCACAAAATTAATTTCTTTTGCATTTATTTTATTCATCCATTTTCGACGGAATTCATTTTCCGTCGAAAAACTTCACAAAACCAATTTCTTTTGCATTTATTTTATTAATCCGTTTTCGATGGAATTTGATTTCCGTCGAAAAACTTCATAAAATCAATTTCTTTTGCATTTATTTTATTCATCCATTTTCGACGGAATCCGTTTTCCATCAAAAAATTTCACAATATCAATTTCTTTTGCATTTATTTTATTCATCCATTTTCGACGAAATTCATTTTCCGTCAAAAATCTTCGACGGAATCCATTTTCCGTCGAAAAACTTCACAAAATCAATTTCTTTTGCATTAATTTAATCCATCCATTTTCGACGGAATACAAAAATCTTCTTTTGCATTTATTTTATTCATCCATTTTCTTATAAACAATCCACGAAAAACTTACAAAATCAATTTCTTTTGCATTTATTTTATTCATCCATTTTCGACGGAATTCATTTTCCGTCAAAAATCTTCGACGAAATCCATTTTCTGTCAAGAATTTCTACGGAATCCGTTTTCCGTCGAAAAACTTCACAAAATCAATTTCTTTTGCATTTATTTTATTCATCCATTTTCGACGGAATTCATTTTCCGTCCAAAATCTTCGACGGAATCCGTTTTCCATCAAAAAAACTTCACAATATCAATTTCTTTTGCATTTATTTTATTCATCCATTTTCGACGGAATCCGTTTTCCATCAAAAAAATTCACAATATCAATTTCTTTTGCCTTTATTTTATTCATCCATTTTCGACGGAATTCATTTTCCGTCAAAAATCTTCGACGAAATCCATTTTTCGTCAAAAAACTTTGTAAAATCAATTTCTTTTGCATTTATTTTATTCATCCATATTCGACGGAATCCGTTTTCCATCAAAAAATGTCACAATATCAATTTCTTGTGCGTTTATTTTATTCATCCATTTTTGACGGAATCCGTTTTACGTAAAAAAAACTTCACAAAATTAATTTCTTTTGCATTTATTTTATTCATCCATTTTCGATGGAATTCATTTTCCGTCAAAAATCTTCGACGAAATCCATTTTCTGTCAAGAATCTTCTACGGAATCCGTTTTCCGTCGAAAAACTTCACAAAATCAATTTCTTTTGCATTTATTTTTTTCATCCATTTTCGATGGAATTCATTTTCCGTCAAAAATCTTCGACGGAATCCATTTTCTGTCAAGAATCTTCTACGGAATCCGTTTTCCGTCGAAAAACTTCACAAAATCAATTTCTTTTGCATTTATTTTATTCATCCATTTTCGACGGAATTTGTTTTCCGTCAAAAAACTTCGAAAAATCAATTTCTTTTGCATTTATTTTATTCATCCGTTTTCGACGGAACACATTTTTCGTCAAAAATCTTCGACGAAATCCATTTTTCGTTGAAAAACTTTGTAAAATCAATTTCTTTTACATTCATTTTATTCATCCATTTTCGACGGAATCAGTTTTCCATCAAAAAATTTCACAATATCAGTTTCTTGTGTGTTTATTTTATTCATCCATTTTCGACGGAATCCGTTTTACGTAAAAAAAACTTCACAAAATGAATTTCTTTTGCATTTATTTTATTCATCCATTTTCGACGGAATCCGTTTTACGTAAAAAAAACTTCACAAAATCAATTTCTTTTGCATTTATTTTATTCATCCATTTTCGACGGAATTCATTTTCCGTCGAAAAACTTCACAAAACCAATTTCTTTTGCATTTATTTTATTCATCAGTTTTCGACGGAATCCATTTTCCGTCGAAAAACTTCACAAAATCAATTTCTTTTGCATTTATTTTATTCATCAATTTTCGACGGAATCCGTTTTCCATCAAAAAAATTCACAATATCAATTTCTTTTGCCTTTATTTTATTCATCCATTTTCGACGGAATTCATTTTCCGTCAAAAAAACTTCACAAAATTAATTTCTTTTGCATTTATTTTATTCATCCATTTTCGACGGAATTCTTTTTCCGTCGAAAAACTTCACAAAATAAATTTCTTTTGCATTTATTTTATTCATCCGTTTTCGACGGAATCCATTTTTCGTCAAAAATCTTCGACGGAATCCATTTTTCTTCGAAAAACATCATAAAATCAATTTGAATCCGTTTTCCGTAAAAAAAAACTTCACAAAATTAATTTCTTTTGCATTTATTTTATTCATCCATTTTCGACGGAATTCATTTTCCGTCGAAAAACTTCACAAAATAAATTTCTTTTGCATTAATTTAATTCTTCCATTTTCGACGAAATACATTTTTCGTCAAAAAAAATCTTCACAAAATCAATTTCTTTTGCATTTATTTTATTCATCCATTTTCGACAGAATTCATTTTCCTGCCAAAATCTTCGACGGAATCCGTTTTCCATCAAAAAACTTCACAATATCAATTTCTTTTGCATTTATTTTATTCATCCATTTTCGACGGAATCCGTTTTCCATCAAAAAAATTCACAATATCAATTTCTTTTGCCTTTATTTTATTCATCCATTTTCGACGAAATCCATTTTTCGTCAAAAAACTTTGTAAAATCAATTTCTTTTGCATTTATTTTATTCATCCATATTCGACGGAATCCGTTTTCCATCAAAAAATGTCACAATATCAATTTCTTGTGCGTTTATTTTATTCATCCATTTTTGACGGAATCCGTTTTACGTAAAAAAAACTTCACAAAATTAATTTCTTTTGCATTTATTTTATTCATCCATTTTCGACGGAATTCATTTTCCATCGAAAAACTTCACAAAACCAATTTCTTTTGCATTTATTTTATTAATCCGTTTTCGACGGAATCCGTTTTCCGACTAAAAACTTCATACAATCAATTTCTTTTGCATTTATTTTATTCATCCATTTTCGACGGAATTCATTTTCCGTCGAAAAACTTCACAAAACCAATTTCTTTTGCATTTATTTTATTAATTCGTTTTCGATGGAATTTGTTTTCCGTCGAAAAACTTCATAAAATCAATTTCTTTTGCATTTATTTTATTCATCCATTTTCGACGGAATCCGTTTTCCATCAAAAAATTTCACAATATCAATTTCTTTTGCATTTATTTTATTCATCCATTTTCGACGGAATTCATTTTCCGTCAAAAAAACTTCACAAAATCAATTTCTTTTGCATTTATTTTATTCATCCATTTTCGACGGTATTCATTTTCCGTACAAAATCTTCGACGGAATCCATTTTCCGTCCAAAAACTTCTCAAAATCAATTTCTTTTGCATTTATTTTATTAATCCATTTTCGACGGAATTCGTTATCCGTCGAAAAACTTCACAAAATCAATTTCTTTTGCATTTATTTTATTCATCCATTTTCGACGGTATTCATTTTCCGTCCAAAATCTTCGACGGAATCCATTTTTCGTCGAAAAACTTTGTAAAATCAATTTCTTTTGCATTTACTTTATTCATCCATTTTCGACGGAATCTGTTTTCCATCAAAAAAATTCCCAATATCAATTTCTTGTGCGTTTATTTTATTCATCCATTTTCGACGGAATCCGTTTTACATAAAAAAAACTTCACAAAATTAATTTCTTTTGCATTTATTTTATTCATCCATTTTCGACGGAATTCATTTTCCGTCGAAAAACTTCACAAAACCAATTTCTTTTGCATTTATTTTATTAATCCGTTTTCGATGGAATTTGATTTCCGTCGAAAAACTTCACAAAATCAATTTCTTTTGCATTTATTTTATTCATCCATTTTCGACGGAATCCGTTTTCCATCAAAAAATTTCACAATATCAATTTCTTTTGCATTTATTTTATTCATCCATTTTCGACGGAATTCATTTTCCGTCAAAAAAACTTCACAAAATTAATTTCTTTTGCATTTATTTTATTCATCCATTTTCGACGGAATTCATTTTCCGTCGAAAAACTTCACAAAATAAATTTCTTTTGCATTAATTTAATGCATCAATTTTCGACGGAATACATTTTTCGTTAAAAATCTTCGACGAAATCCATTTTCCGTCGAAAAATTTACAAAATCAATTTCTTTTGCATTTATTTTATTCATCCATTTTCGACGGAATCCATTTTACGTTGAAAAACTTCACAAAATCAATTTCTTTTGCATTTATTTTATTCATCCATTTTCGATGGAATTCATTTTCCGTCAAAAATCTTCGACGAAATCCATTTTCTGTCAAGAATCTTCTACGGAATCCGTTTTCCGTCGAAAAACTTCACAAAATCAATTTCTTTTGCATTTATTTTATTCATCCATTTTCGACAGAATTCATTTTCCGTCCAAAATCTTCGACGGAATCCGTTTTCCATCAAAAAACTTCACAATATCAATTTCTTTTGCATTTATTTTATTCATCCATTTTCGACGGAATCCGTTTTCCATCAAAAAAATTCACAATATCAATTTCTTTTGCCTTTATTTTATTCATCCATTTTCGACGGAATTCATTTTCCGTCAAAAAAACTTCACAAAATTAATTTCTTTTGCATTTCTTTTATTCATCCATTTTCGAAGGAATTCATTTTCCGTCGAAAAACTTCACAAAATAAATTTCTTTTGCATTTATTTTATTCATCCGTTTTCGACGGAATCCATTTTTCGTCAAAAATCTTCGACGGAATCCATTTTTCGTCGAAAAACATCATAAAATCAATTTGAATCCGTTTTCCGTAAAAAAAAAACTTCACAAAATTAATTTCTTTTGCATTTATTTTATTCATCCATTTTCGACGGAATTCATTTTCCGTCGAAAAACTTCACAAAATAAATTTCTTTTGCATTAATTTAATGCATCAATTTTCGACGGAATACATTTTTCGTCAAAAATCTTCGACGAAATCCATTTTCCGTCGAAAAACTTACAAAATCAATTTCTTTTGCATTTATTTTATTCATCCATTTTCGACGGAATCCATTTTACGTTGAAAAACTTCACAAAATCAATTTCTTTTGCATTTATTTTATTCATCCATTTTCGATGGAATTCATTTTCCGTCAAAATTCTTCGACGAAATCCATTTTCTGTCAAGAATCTTCTACGGAATCCGTTTTCCGTCGAAAAACTTCACAAAATCAATTTCTTTTGCATTTATTTTATTCATCCATTTTCGACAGAATTCATTTTCCTGCCAAAATCTTCGACGGAATCCGTTTTCCATCAAAAAACTTCACAATATCAATTTCTTTTGCATTTATTTTATTCATCCATTTTCGACGGAATCCGTTTTCCATCAAAAAAATTCACAATATCAATTTCTTTTGCCTTTATTTTATTCATCCATTTTCGACGGAATACATTTTGCGTCAAAAATCTTCGACGAAATCCATTTTTCGTCAAAAAACTTTGTAAAATCAATTTCTTTTGCATTTATTTTATTCATCCATATTCGACGGAATCCGTTTTCCATCAAAAAATGTCACAATATCAATTTCTTGTGCGTTTATTTTATTCATCCATTTTTGACGGAATCCGTTTTACGTAAAAAAAACTTCACAAAATTAATTTCTTTTGCATTTATTTTATTCATCCATTTTCGACGGAATTCATTTTCCATCGAAAAAGTTCACAAAACCAATTTCTTTTGCATTTATTTTATTAATCCGTTTTCGACGGAATCCGTTTTCCGACTAAAAACTTCATACAATCAATTTCTTTTGCATTTATTTTATTCATCCATTTTCGACGGAATTCATTTTCCGTCGAAAAACTTCACAAAACCAATTTCTTTTGCATTTATTTTATTAATTCGTTTTCGATGGAATTTGTTTTCCGTCGAAAAACTTCATAAAATCAATTTCTTTTGCATTTATTTTATTCATCCATTTTCGACGGAATCCGTTTTCCATCAAAAAATTTCACAATATCAATTTCTTTTGCATTTATTTTATTCATCCATTTTCGACGGAATTCATTTTCCGTCAAAAAAACTTCACAAAATCAATTTCTTTTGCATTTATTTTATTCATCCATTTTCGACGGTATTCATTTTCCGTACAAAATCTTCGACGGAATCCATTTTCCGTCCAAAAACTTCTCAAAATCAATTTCTTTTGCATTTATTTTATTAATCCATTTTCGACGGAATTCGTTATCCGTCGAAAAACTTCACAAAATCAATTTCTTTTGCATTTATTTTATTCATCCATTTTCGACGGTATTCATTTTCCGTCCAAAATCTTCGACGGAATCCATTTTCCGTCGAAAAACTTCACAAAATCAATTTCTTTTGCATTTATTTTATTAATCCATTTTCGACGGAATTCGTTTTCCGTCGAAAAACTTCACAAAATCAATTTCTTTTGCATTTATTTTATTCATCCATTTTCGACGGAATTCATTTTCTGTAAAAAATCTTCGACGGAATCCATTTTCCGTCGAAAAACCTCACAAAATCAATTTCTTTTGCATTTATTTTATTCATCCGTTTTCGATGGAATTCATTTTCCGTCAAAAATCTTCGACGGAATCCAATTTCAATCAAAAATCTTCGACGGAATCCATTTTCCGTCGAAAAACTTCACGAAATCAATTTCTTTTGCATTTATTTTATTCATCAGATTTCGACGGAATTTGTTTTCCGTCAAAAAACTTCACAAAATCAAATTCTTTTGCATTTATTTTATTAATCCATTTTCGACGGAATTCGTTTTCCGTCGAAAAACTTCACAAAATCAATTTCTTTTGCATTTATTTTATTTATCCATTTTCGACGGAATTCATTTTCTGTCAAAAATCTTCGACGGAATCCTTTTTCCGTCGAAAAACTTCACAAAATCAATTTCTTTTGCATTTATTTTATTCATCCGTTTTCAATGGAATCTGTTTTCCGTCAAAAAACTTAACAAAATGAATTTCTTTTCCATTATCTTATTCATCTGTTTTCGACGGAATTCATTTCCCATCAAAAAAACTTCACAAAATCAATTTCTTTTGCATTTATTTTATTCATCCATTTTCGACGGTATTCATTTTCCGTCCAAAATCTTCGACGGAATCCATTTTCCGTCAAAAAAACTTCACAAAATCAATTTCTTTTGCATTTATTTTATTAATCCATTTTCGACGGAATTCGTTTTCCGTCGAAAAACTTCACAAAATCAATTTCTTTTGCATTTATTTTATTCATCCATTTTCGACGGAATTCATTTTCTGTAAAAAATCTTCGACGGAATCCATTTTCCGTCGAAAAACTTCACAAAATCAATTTCTTTTGCATTTATTTTATTAATCCATTTTCGACGGAATTCGTTTTCCGTCGAAAAACTTCACAAAATCAATTTCTTTTGCATTTATTTTATTTATCCATTTTCGACGGAATTCATTTTCTGTCAAAAATCTTCGACGGAATCCATTTTCCGTCGAAAAACTTCACAAAATCAATTTCTTTTGCATTTATTTTATTCATCCGTTTTCGATGGAATTCATTTTCCGTCAAAAATCTTCAACGGAATCCAATTTCAATCAAAAATCTTCGATGGAATCCATTTTCCGTCGAAAAACTTCACGGAATCAATTTCTTTTGCATTTATTTTATTCATCAGATTTCGACGGAATTTGTTTTCCGTCTAAAAACTTCACAAAATCAATTTCTTTTGCATTTATTTTATTCATCCGTTTTCGACGGAATACATTTTGCGTAAAAAATCTTCGACAGAATCCATTTTTCGTCGAAAAAATTCATAAATTCAATTTCTTTTGCATTTATTTTATTCATCCATTTTCGACGGAATCCGTTTTCCGTCAAAAAAACTTAACAAAATTAATTTCTTTTGCATTTATTTTATTCTTCCATTTTCGACGGAATTCGTTTTCCGTCAAAAATCTTCAACTGATTTCCTTTTTTCGTCGAAAAACTTCACAAAATCAATTTCTTTTGCATTTATTTTATTCATCCGTCTTCAACGGAATCCATTTTCCATCGAAAAACTTCATAAAATCAATTTCTTTTGCAATCCGTTTTTCTTTTCCGTCAAAAAACTTAACAAAATGAATTTCTTTTCCATTTTATTCATCCGTTTTCGGAATTCATTTCCCGTCAAAAAAACTTCACAAAATCAATTTCTTTTGCATTTATTTTATTCATCCATTTTCGACGGTATTCATTTTCCGTCCAAAATCTTCGACGGAATCCATTTTCCGTCAAAAAACTTCACAAAATCAATTTCTTTTGCATTTATTTTATTAATCCATTTTCGACGGAATTCGTTTTCCGTCGAAAAACTTCACAAAATCAATTTCTTTTGCATTTATTTTATTCATCCATTTTTGACGGAATTCATTTTCTGTAAAAAATCTTCGACGGAATCCATTTTCCGTCGAAAAACCTCACAAAATCAATTTCTTTTGCATTTATTTTATTCATCCGTTTTCGATGGAATTCATTTTCCGTCAAAAATCTTCGACGGAATCCAATTTCAATCAAAAATCTTCGACGGAATCCATTTTCGTCGAAAAACTTCACGGAATCAATTTCTTTTGCAGTTATTTTATTCATCTTCGACGGAACGAAAAACTTCACAAAATCAATTTCTTTTGCATTTATTTTATTAATCCATTTTCGACGGAATTCGTTTTCCGTCGAAAAACTTCACAAAATCAATTTCTTTTGCATTTATTTTATTCATCCATTTTCGACGGAATTCATTTTCTGTAAAAAATCTTCGACGGAATCCATTTTCCGTCGAAAAACCTCACAAAATCAATTTCTTTTGCATTTATTTTATTCATCCGTTTTCGATGGAATTCATTTTCCGTCAAAAATCTTCGACGGAATCCAATTTCAATCAAAAATCTTCGACGGAATCCATTTTCCGTCGAAAAACTTCACGAAATCAATTTCTTTTGCATTTATTTTATTCATCAGATTTCGACGGAATCCAATTTCAATCAAAAATTTGTTTTCCGTCGAAAAACTTCACAAAATCAATTTCTTTTGCATTTATTTTATTCATCCATTTTCGACGGAATTCGTTTTCCGTCAAAAAACTTCACAAAATCAATTTCTTTTGCATTTATTTTATTAATCCATTTTCGACGGAATTCATTTTCCGTCGAAAAACTTCACAAAATCAATTTCTTTTGCATTTATTTTATTCATCCGTTTTCAATGGAATCCGTTTTCCGTCAAAAAACTTAACAAAATGAATTTCTTTTCCATTATCTTATTCATCCGTTTTCGACGGAATTCATTTCCCATCAAAAAAACTTCACAAAATCAATTTCTTTTGCATTTATTTTATTCATCCATTTTCGACGGAATTCATTTTCCGTCAAAAATCTTCGACGGAATCCATTTTTCAAAAAAACTTCACAAAATCAATTTCTTTTGCATTTATTTTATTAATCCATTTTCGACGGAATTCGTTTTCCGTCGAAAAACTTCACAAAATCAATTTCTTTTGCATTTATTTTATTCATCCATTTTCGACGGAATTCATTTTCCGTAAAAAATCTTCGACGGAATCCATTTTCCGTCGAAAAACTTCACAAAATCAATTTCTTTTGCATTTATTTTATTAATCCATTTTCGACGGAATTCGTTTTCCGTCGAAAAACTTCACAAAATCAATTTCTTTTGCATTTATTTTATTTATCCATTTTCGACGGAATTCATTTTCTGTCAAAAATCTTCGACGGAATCCATTTTCCGTCGAAAAACTTCACAAAATCAATTTCTTTTGCATTTATTTTATTCATCCGTTTTCGATGGAATTCATTTTCCGTCAAAAATCTTCGACGGAATCCAATTTCAATCAAAAATCTTCGATGGAATCCATTTTCCGTCGAAAAACTTCACGGAATCAATTTCTTTTGCATTTATTTTATTCATCAGATTTCGACGGAATTTGTTTTCCGTCTAAAAACTTCACAAAATCAATTTCTTTTTCATTTATTTTATTCATCCGTTTTCGACGGAATACATTTTGCGTAAAAAATCTTCGACAGAATCCATTTTTCGTCGAAAAAATTCATAAATTCAATTTCTTTTGCATTTATTTTATTCATCCATTTTCGACGAAATCCGTTTTCCGTCAAAAAAACTTAACAAAATTAATTTCTTTTGCATTTATTTTATTCATCCATTTTCGACGGAATTCGCTTTCCGTCAAAAATCTTCAACTGATTTCCTTTTTTCGTCGAAAAACTTCACAAAATCTATTTCTTTTCCATTTATTTTATTCATCCGTCTTCAACAGAATCCATTTTCCTTCGAAAACAACACAAAATCCATTTCTTTTGCATTTATTTTATTCATCCGTTTTCAATGGAATCCGTTTTCCGTCAAAAAACTTCACAAAATGAATTTCTTTTCCATTATCTTATTCATCCGTTTTCGACGGAATTCGTTTTCCGTCATTTTCCGTCGAAAAACTTCACAAAATCAATTTCTTTTGCATTTATTTTATTCATCCATTTTCGACGGAATTCATTTTCCGTCCAAAATCTTCGACGGAATCCATTTTCCGTCGAAAAACTTCACAAAATCAATTTCTTTTGCATTTATTTTATTAATCCATTTTCGACGGAATCGAAAAACTTCAAAAATCAATTTCTTTTGCATTTATTTTATTCATCCATTTTCGACGGAATTCATTTTCTGTAAAAAATCTTCGACGGAATCCATTTTCCGTCGAAAAACCTCACAAAATCAATTTCTTTTGCATTTATTTTATTCATCCGTTTTCGATGGAATTCATTTTCCGTCAAAAATCTTCGACGGAATCCAATTTCAATCAAAAATCTTCGACGGAATCCATTTTCCGTCGAAAAACTTCACAAAATCAATTTCTTTTGCATTTATTTTATTCATCAGATTTCGACGGAATTTGTTTTCCGTCGAAAAACTTCACAAAATCAATTTCTTTTGCATTTATTTTATTAATCCATCCATTTCACAAAATCAATTTCGCATTTATTTTATTTATCCATTTTCGACGGAATTCATTTTCTGTCAAAAATCTTCGACGGAATCCATTTTCCGTCGAAAAACTTCACAAAATCAATTTCTTTTGCATTTATTTTATTCATCCGTTTTCGATGGAATTCATTTTCCGTCAAAAATCTTCGACGGAATCCAATTTCAATCAAAAATCTTCGACGGAATCCATTTTCCGTCGAAAAACTTCACGGAATCAATTTCTTTTGCATTTATTTTATTCATCAGATTTCGACGGAATTTGTTTTCCGTCTAAAAACTTCACAAAATCAATTTCTTTTGCATTTATTTTATTCATCCGTTTTCGACGGAATACATTTTGCGTAAAAAATCTTCGACAGAATCCATTTTTCGTCGAAAAAATTCATAAATTCAATTTCTTTTGCATTTATTTTATTCATCCATTTTCGACGGAATCCGTTTTCCGTCAAAAAAACTTAACAAAATTAATTTCTTTTGCATTTATTTTATTCATCCATTTTCGACGGAATTCGTTTTCCGTCAAAAATCTTCAACTGATTTCCTTTTTTCGTCGAAAAACTTCACAAAATCAATTTCTTTTCCATTTATTTTATTCATCCGTCTTCAACGGAATCCATTTTCCTTCGAAAAACAACACAAAATCAATTTCTTTTGCATTTATTTTATTCATCCGTTTTCAATGGAATCCGTTTTCCGTCAAAAAACTTAACAAAATGAATTTCTTTTCCATTATCTTATTCATCCGTTTTCGACGGAATTCATTTTCTGTCAAAAATCTTCGACGGAATCCATTTTCCGTCGAAAAACTTCACAAAATCAATTTCTTTTTGCATTTATTTTATTCATCCGTTTTCGAAGGAATTTGTTTTCCGTCGAAAAACTTCGCAAAATCAATTTCTTTTGCATTTATTTTATTCATCCGTTTTCGACGGAATACATTTTTCGTCAAAAATTTTCGACGAAATCCATTTTTCGTCGAAAAACTTTGTAAAATCAATTTCTTTTGCATTTATTTTATTCATCCATTTTCGACGGAATCTGTTTTCCATCAAAAAATTCACAATATCAATTTCTTGTGCGTTTATTT